>JAQZBX010081366.1:0-13684 GCA_029593785.1 Cabassous unicinctus | reverse complement strand
TTTATCAATATCAGGTAAAGTGATTTTCTCGAATTTAGATCTTTCTTGTGTCACTTAAATATTAGACTTATAGTCTGGGCAAGATACTTAAATGAGAGCCATTAGGAAACTGAGGGTACAACCTCTAGTCTTATGATGATCGAGGGTACAACTTCTAGTCTTATGATGATCCTGGTTAGGCTTCAGATCTGTAAATTGAGATTTCTCAGTCAAAAATATAAATACACAGTGAAATATGCTTTTTAAAGTTAAAAAAAACTCTTCATTAAGACAAAGATAAATTTTCTTAATTATTAATAACTTTTCAAATAATAGTATACAGATCAAACTAAAAGTTCAGATCAATGTAAAAGTGAGTGGTTTTCCGTCTCTTCAATATTTATCAGCCTTTAATCTAGTTCTCCTTTATTTTTCTTGGTTCATTTGGGATTTATTGGTGCTTGTAATTTTGAAATTCTCTAAGTTTCATCACAGATATTCATGGCTGTCTTCCTTTCAGCCTTTAATGTGAGTTGAAGCAGAAATGCAGGGAGAAAAGTTTAAATGCGTGCTGAAGTTAAAAGAAGTGCCTTATATATCACATAAAATGCTTCTGTTATTATCTTATCTCCTGACATCTTATTTTGTCTCCTAGCAAAGCAGAAGAAAGAAATTACATAGCGCATGAGGCAGCTGTCATGGGCTTTTTTCTTCCTCAGAAAGGGATTTTTGTTTGTTTGTTTGTTTGTTTATCAGCTTTTATTTCAAATTCACAAAAATAAAAGAACAGAAAAAGGCAGCTCAACAAGTTATGGAAGCATTACTCCTAAAAAGTTCTTCTTCAGGCACTTTTATCTCATCTAATTCCAGCTCCTAACTCAGTTGTTCCTCTGGTATTCAGAAAGATACACAGATGAACATAGATTAAATGACATAGTCAAGATCTCCTTATTAATGAAAAAAAAATGAAGAAGAGAAAAAAAAATGCTTAGTCGCATTCATGTCTTACAAAACCAGACCCCATATTATTTTTCTTTAATCTTTCGAGTTAATATAGTAAGAACTTTGCTTTTGCTATGAATACATTTATGACTTAGTTTCTCCTGCTGAATTGCCCTTTTATTAGTGTATAATGACCTTCTTTGTCTCTAATAACAGCTTTGCTTTTAAAACCTATATCATTTGATATAAGTATAGCTATTCCAGACTTTGTTTTTGTTTACTGCATGCTTGGAATATCTTTTCCAGCCTTTTACTTTCAGTCTGTTTGTATCCTTGGGTCTAAGGTGTTCTTTCTAACTCAGCATACAGATGACTTATATTTTCTTACCCATTCCTCCAGTCTGTGTCTTGATTTGGGATTAATCCATTAATATTCAGTGTTATTACTGTAAAGGCAGTTCTTCACCCATCTTAAATTTGAGTTTTATATGTCATATCTTATTTTTACCAGTGTTTTCACAGTTTTAGTTACTTTTTCTGATATAATATTCATTTCTAGGCTCCCCCAACCCTCTCTCTCCTGTCTTTTTCAGGCTGTAGCACTCCCTTTAGTATTTCCTGTAAAGCTGGTCCCCTGGTTACAAACTCAGTTTTTGTTCATCTGTAAATATTCTAATCTTACCTTCATTTTTGAAAGACAGTCTTGCAGGATATAAGATTCTTGGCTGGCAATACCTTTTCCTTGGGTAATTCCTAATGTCAGCTTGTTTGGGTCTTTTATCTTAAACTGATCAGATTTCCCAGAGAAATCTACCAAAGTTATGTCCAATAAGAGAAGACGACTGGGATGGGAAGAAGATTGGTGATCCTCAAAATATTTCATTATGTAAACTTTTCTCTTATTCTCCTGTTTTAGTAGAAGTCTCTGCCCTCAACTTGTTTTAATGCTTTCTGTCCCAGAAAACCTCTGATAATCTTCTCTAGGAAATAAGCCTCTTCTGCCGAAATAGGAGAGGCTGCAGTTGCTAGGCTACAGGGTCAGGGAAAGATCTGGTAGTCAGCTGCTCATTGAACTAAAAATCAGTTGTCCTACTAGCACTACTTTCACCCCTAACCAATATTTGAACCTCTGGGGGCTTCTGTGGTATAAATTGGAGTGTTAATCAGCTTTCCCCAATACTGACTTAGATTGTTCCTTTCTTTCACTGTCAGTTGCATTACTATTGGTATTTTAATATATGATTCTGCCCATTTTTCCAATCTGTTGAAATGTTTTGGAATCCTGGTCTAATTACCCAACATGTTAATTATTCTTCTTAACTTTTAAATCAGTATCATAATCTTTTATTTTCATTTCACAATCTGACTTTTGTGTCATCCAAGTATCTTGATTAAAGTGTAAAGATAGAACCCTGAGAACACTTTTGAAGACATTCTGTTGGTTTGAATTTAGAGCTTAGTTAATGCTGTGAGTTATAGCTGTTTATCTATCTTTGGGTACCTAGTTTTTCTGTGCTATTAATGAACTTGTATTTTTTCATTTTACTCCTAAAAATAGTTTGAGCATCTTTCCCCACAATATTTTGCTAAAATCAATATACCAGTGCACATGAAGTTTAACTAATCTACTTAAAAAGAAGAAATGTATAGATAAAGAAAATGTTTAATATTACTTGTATTGAAATAAAATTGTCTTGTTAGTGATAGCCTTTTTCTTTTCTGTTGCCTAAAGCCATCTTGCAAATAACATTAGACTTTTAATAGAGGCTGACATTACTAGGTTGTCAAGAGCCCTTCTAACTCTTAAGGTTCTGTTTCTTTGATATATATTTTGTAAAAAAAATTTTTTTCATTTCAAAATCAGTACATTTAAGGAATTGTTTTCCTTTTCTTTGATATTTTATAGATTATACAAAGGTTTTTAGAAATGCATACTTAATTCATGCTTGTGATTATTTAGGCTCTGTATACAAAAACTAATTTAAGTGGCTAGGTATTCTCTTACTGTCTTCTTTTCTCATTTCAACTTCATTTACTTTTTAACTATGTTTCTTCTACCTTTTCCAGTTTTCTGCTCAATTCTCCTTGGTGGAGAAGATGGATGCAAAACAGGAGGTGTGAGTAGTTCTTTATTCTCTCTGCATCTGTCAACATTACATCATCTTTCCCATGCAATATTCTTGCTTCTTCTTAGTTTACCCTCTTTTATGCAGCCAATGGGCCTTTTTGATTTTTTTTTACATTATTTATAAAATTTAGTTCATTTTGACAATATTGTTATAAAATGATACTAATTTGGAAGTGTTCTTAGTTATATTTCCTCCCTTCCATTATTTGTATTCTTTTAAAATCTGACATCAAAAAACCATATGTAGCCACGTTGTTTCACTCACTCATCCCCTCCATTTATTCAGTCCACTGACACTAAATTCCTACTGTATGTCAGGCACTGGGGAATGAAATAATTGATAAGATATTGCTCTTATATTTAGGTTTCATATTTTCATAGGGAATATCTCCCCCCATTTCTTATCAGAGTTATTCACATCTATATAATTCAGAATTATAACTTTGCTCTTTATTTTCCCATCCATATTGTTGAATAGTTCCTTTTGGAGCTATGTGTGGTATTATAAAAATAAACTCCCAGGAATAAATGTGACTGCTGCAAGAGCTTATAATTGAGGCCCTAATTCCCATATAAATATTTTAAATAAAGCTGTTTACACACCGTAAAAAAATAAAAAATAAAAAAAATAAACTGATGTTTGAGTTCTGGCTTTGCTGTATGTTAGCTAAGGATAAATCATTTAAGCTTTCTGGGTCTTGGTGTTCTCAGCTTGAAAATATATCTAATAATATCTACTTCATAGGATTGAATTGAGAGAATTGAAATGCTGAAAATGAGTTGAATGTACATATATGTATACAATTCTAAACTTTAAAAATGGTGTAGTATTTTTATAAGTTTCACTACCCAAATATTTTTCTCCTTTTGAAATACTATTCTGGATTATAAACCTCCCTGGGAAGCAAGGACTGTATCATACTGATCTTTATCCATTGCACCTGGTAAATAGGAGTTTTGGATTGTATTTCCAAAAAAATGGAATTAGAACAAGTAAACATAGTTGACCTTTCTATTCACTCCTAGGTTGTACCTTTTTAAAATTTATTATTTAGAAAACATTCTCCATGTGGTCAAATTTCTATTACATATATTTAACTATTATTGCCTTTGATTGTTCTCCTTCCCAAAGTGCCTTGTTGTCACTCTTGGGTTCATGGATTTCTTGATGTCTTTTGTTTCTGCCCCGCCCCCTTTTTTGAAAGTTAGACATGTTGCTATATTCTACTCACAAATTCCGTTTTTCTTGTTATTTTCATATCAAGAAATCATTTTTACCTCTTTATGTTAAGTTCTCAAATACACTTTAAAAGTTCCTGTGTGATTTAGGCATCGGAATATAAAAAGCCAATACTACAAATATTAGTGTGACTATCTGTCTCTCTGTTTCTTTCCCTCTCTCCCTTTTTCTTGGTTTTGAATGAGACTGGTCATTTTCTCTGATGGTTCTTTTTAAAATCAAATGTGCTGTTTCTCTGAATAGCTATACTTTATGTACTCTTCCTCCTTCTGAGATCTCAATACAATGCATTCTTGATCATGATAACAAATTTTAGGCCAAACATTTCCTCTCTGGTCTGTAGGAGATGCATCCTACTTTTAAGTCAGAGAAAATAAAAAGAGAGAAAAACCAACATTGATGGTGTTCATGCTTACCATGTATCAGTTAATTTGCTAAGTGTTTTTCATTCATTATTGTGTCTAATTCTTACAGGACCCTCTGAAGTATTCGTTTTTACATATTTTACTAATTTGAAAACTGAGACTCAAAGAAATTTTATTACTCAAGATCTTACGGTTCTAACTCCAAAGAATATGCTTTTTGCAGTTTAATACACAACGTGAAAGTAATGATCCAGAACACTGACTATCATTCCCCAATATCTTCCACAGAATAACTTCTGTACCCTTATTACCTAGAGTCACGACCGTCTGTGACTAGGTTGAAGTGTACTACCTTTTTCAGATTTTATAAATAATAATCCTTGTACAGTACTCTTTATTCTTTGTTGCTCTTGCTAAATTGATATTTATCTGAAATTCAGTTTGGAAATACCTTTCTGAAGCTTTCAAAAAGTCATACAGGTTGAATAAGCAATGCATGTTTGAGAGTGATAAGGACCTAGTCTAGCCTAGAGTGGTCTGTTGTGTTTCCTGGAGATACTTATATTTCCAGCTCTCTGACACCTTTTTTCTTTAAAAAGTAGAAGCATGGCTCTAAAGATTGGTCTCTCCATCTCCTTTTCTCTTGATGTGTCTTTAGGTTTCAAACAATGTTTCTTTGCTGTTTCCTATCATTGCTATTAAATTTTATGCTTCTCTTCTACCTTGATTCCTCCTTAACCAAGCACAGTTTTCTTAATTCTTTTTAAGGAATTTTGCCTTCTACTTACAAAGGGAAGACAGACAAGAAATTAATAGACTTTCTACTTTTGCTCAATCTTGTATCGCAAAAAGAGATAGCCTGACATTTTGTACCTCTTGGTGTGATAAAGTAAGCAACCCCATGACCTATCAGTTTACAAGAAATACAGGGAAGAGTGGAACATTTTAACATCATGGGAATGAAATCTGCTAGCTCCAAGGTGTGGAAAATGCTCTAGGACAGATGATCTATTTACTTGAACAAATACATGAAAATAAAATAAAAAAGGAAGAATTGTTACGGAATGAATAGAACTTAAAAGACATCACATCCAAAGGCAACAAGTAGGCCTAGTTTGTATCCTGAGTCAAACATACCAACTGTCAAAAGGCATTTATGGAGCAATTTGAAAATTTTGAACAGTGGATAGTATTTGATGTTACAGAATTATTGTTAAATAAACAATTTGATAATGATATAGTGAATATATAAAAAAGAAGCCCATACATCTTAGAGATACAAACAATAAAATTATCTAATGTTTGGAAATTCAATTAAAATAATTCAGCAAAGGATGAGGGGAGGTAATAGTTGAAATTAGAGGTTCCACGTGTTCTTGATTGTTGAAGCTGGATTACCTAAACATGGGGATTAATTCTACTACTCTTTGTATTTTTTATATATTTGAAAACTTCTATAATAAAAATGTTTATAAAGGTGTATTTGGAATAAGATCAGCAGTCTGTAGACAGGATGTAAGAGATTGTCTGCAGGTCACAGTCTACTTAAGGTGCTGTGTTAATCAAGTGACTGTTAATGAAAAGGCACTGTCAGTAAATAACCAAAGAATGAATGAGAAAGTGCAGCAAACATATATTTTAAATATTTTTTGTATTTATATTTTTAAATAATAAATTGACATTGTAGTGTTTGAGAAAAAATATTTTGTCAACATTTTAACCTATAATTGTTTTCCTCCATGACTCGAGTCGCTATAATGTATCTTGTCAGTCGTTTTGGTTTTTTTCAATTATTTGCTAAAATTTTATACAAATGCAAAATTATTTCTCAAAGAAAATTTTCTAAAAATAGAATTAGAAAAAAAATGTTAAGGATTTTCACATGCCATAATTCTATCCAAAAATGTATACCAATTTATACGTCTACCATGATTTTAATCCAGTATTCACTATCATGTTTCCTGAAAACACAGGTTATTGTCATGCTGAAAAATTATGGCCAATTTAAAGTGAAAGCTACATTTTATTGCTTTTTACATGTACATTTCCTTGGTTACTGATAAAAATCATTCTTTGCAATTGAAACTTTTCTTTGCTCCTCTGAAAAATTCTCCCCACTTTGTAACTTCCTGTTTCTCCTCCTTCCTTAAACGTGTAATGAAAGAAAAAGTAATAGATAAGACAAATTTGGAAATGGGGTTATATTAGTATAGCATGCCTACAGAGTGTGTATATTGGTATATCCTCTGAATTTTTCACAGATCTTCCAGGAGCTTCTTCAGGTGATTAATGGTGAAACATTGTTAAGGCAGGTTCTTCCAATTATACTTCAACCAGAACTGTTCTAGTCTTATCTGTTCTCTTTATTAGCAGGGATAATGACAAAGAAGTTTATGGTTAAAAATAAAATTTGGAAACCACTATTGGAAGATAATGTGTTGGAGCCTATCTTGAATCTAATAAGTTTGTTACAGTTGACAAAGACCATCACTTTTGACCATTCCTCG
The DNA here is from genome assembly GCA_029593785.1 of Cabassous unicinctus. Taxonomy (NCBI): domain Eukaryota; kingdom Metazoa; phylum Chordata; class Mammalia; order Cingulata; family Chlamyphoridae; genus Cabassous; species Cabassous unicinctus. Next base: position 6,523 of record JAQZBX010081366.1, on the reverse strand, counting down.
AATAAGATGGGAAATATGATTAAGATATTTTAGGGGAAACAATGGAGATAGTAAGGGTCCACATCGAACCAGTATGTAGTCATTCATTCCATAAATATGTGTTGATTGTGTAGTGTATGCAAAGCTTTTTGCAGGTGTGGTAGATAACAGCAGGAAGACAAAATCTCTGATCTTAAGGAATATATTCTAGCAGACAAATAGATAAAGAAAGTTCATATACTAATTAGTGCTCTGAGGGTGATAAATAGCCTCATAGCACTTATATGTAGAAGAGAGTGATTAGGCAAGGAGATGTTGGCTTTGGTAGAGCAGTCATGGAAGGACTCTTGGGGAAATGTCATTTGAGTTGAGACTTTGAACGCATTGTAATCAGAAGGAACAGCAAACATATTAAGGCCCTTGATACAACAGTGAACTTGAGATGTTTTAGGAAGAAGGTGAAAGTCATGGTATCTGTAAAAGTAAGGGACAAGTGGTAGTGGCGGGGTCATTTGAGTCTGCAGAAACCAGATCTTTAGGTCTTTGTCAACCAGCATAAGGATTTTAGATTTTATTCTAATACCATTGGAAGCTAATAAAGGGTTTTAAAATAAGGGGCATATTTGTAATTTTTTTGAGGTTTTTAATATTTCACACAAAATGAAAGATTCTAAAATGAACCCATTAAACTACTAAAAAAAGAAATTGGTATATACAACACAGGTAAAATGGATAGTGTGTCACTGTTGATTACAGTAACACAGATTCTTCCCAGCTTATATCTGGGGCCCTTAGAACCTATTTCATACTTTGGAACAGTATGAGAGAGAAATAAGTTCTTGATTTTTGGCTTCAACACAACATGTATTTTCTCTATCCCAAAATGGCATGAAGAAAACAGCTTCCCTTCCAGTGCAGACAGCTTTTAGAGATGGGAATAGGTCCTGAAAGTATCCTTTACAGGTCAGTTTTGTACTCAAATAATGAGCTTCTGCTCATTTAGAATAAGGATTTTTAAGTTTCAGTCCTTAAGAAATCACAATTTAGGAAGTGCTTACAGGTCTTCGTCTTCTTTGTAGGCATTAAGTGGTGTTTTTTTGTTTGTTTTTGAGGTACCAGGGGCCAGGGATTGAACCTGGGACCTTGTATTTGGGAAGCTGGTACTCAACCACTGAGCCACATTGAGTTCCCTGAGTTGGTTTTTGTTTTTGTTTTTGTTTTTGCTTGTTGTTTGTTTTTGTTTTTTTTTCAGGAGGCCACCAGAATCGAACCTGGGACCTCCCATGTGGGAGGTGGGGCTCAACCGCTTGAGCCACATCTGCTTCTCTGCTTTTTTGATTGTTTGGTAAGATTATCTCTAGAGGAGACCAAAATACCATAAATAAAACTACTCTCCACCTTCTGACCCCAGAGGCTTGCTTATTGTATGGATGCAAAGTGACAGCTTACCTTGGATCTTTTATGAGTCAATATGAGCATCATGTATAACAGTTGGGGGAAAAAAAACGTTCTGTACTTGAGATAAATCCCCTCTCCAAAATGGTCACTTTGTCTAGTTCTGGTCCCCCAAATAAATGAAATCTTGCGCCATTTCCTGTAAGTTATTGTCTTCCTATTGGAAACAACTTTATTCCTGATTTTTGCAATATTGATATATGAAGACACTTGCAAATATGATAATCATGTGAGAGAAATGCTGCTTGTTTTTAAACAGTTGCAGATAATCTTTATTAACACTTCAAGGGAGTCCTTCAATCTTTGATAATGCTGCTTCCACTTTTCAGTGTTTTCCATAGTCCAGGCATTGATTTAGCCTAACCTAATTTCTTTAACAGTTTATCATCTGCCATTAATTCCTTTTTTTTGTAATGCAGACTGGTTTTATTTGAGATGTGTAAGTATATTTTTAACTCCTGAAAGAAAGTATAAGAATTATAAAGAATAGTGACTAGTAAGTAAAAAAAAAGTACTAGAGTAACACAAACACATCATATGGGAGGCTAAAATTAAATTGTTCACAAAGAACTTTCACAAAAGAATAGATCATTATTAAAAGATGAGGAAAAGAAGGTATTTTTAACAAGAGTATTAGAAGTATTTTTTTTCTGATTGTTAGCTTTAGTAGTAAGCTGGTGCCAGGTGTTTGTTGTTTTTGTTTCTTTTTAAGGGTGTTACCTTAGTAGTGCTTAAAAATTAGTTTTCCTTTTTATTTATTTCTTGGGGAGACTGACCATCTATCTGCAGATGCTATTGTTAGGAGGCTTATAAGCCCTTTCTCCCCTCTTAGGAGAGGTTAAAAAACTAATTTTAGAGGATAGTATTTTTGTAGTTATCTTTTGTTTTTGATGTGGTTGTAGTTTTACCTAAACTGTAAAAAAAAAAAAATTATGTAAAAATAATTTAAAAATAAAGTATAGGATGAAGTAACTATGTACATATAGGGATATATAAACTATACCATAGATTTTCTCATTGGTAATATTGAATTTTTTTTTCTAGAAATTTTCCCGTATGGTAAGAAAGCAGTGAGATCTAATGCATTCTTTCCTCTCCTATAGAATTGGATTATGTAGATTGAATTTCTTAACTCTATTACTTGAGAGATTTAACTTTTATACTTGTGATCTTCCTCAGCATCTGTAAATTGTGTTTCATAGTAAAAATTTCATCTAATAAAAAAGATTTCTTCTTTATTTTTATTATACTTTGCTATAGTAATTACTATTATTTTAAAACATCAGAGCATCCTGCTTGTTAGGAGTATTCTATTTGTTTTCACTTCTTTAAAAGGTACATTAAATTTAGAGGATTGGCCTATAACTTAAATGTCCATTTGTTAAGGAGTTTACAAAAATAATATATCCACCTAAAGCACATTAAGTAAAAAGTTTCATTATTCCTGATCAGGCCTTTTACTTTATATCTCAGTTACGATTTATGGCTTTGAGGTTATGTAGCATCATTCTCTGTCTTAAGAATCAAGTGTGCTTCTGATATTTCTTCATTTATGTTAAATACAATGGGGTTAGAGATACCCTGTAAATACAAAGGAAGTTGTTCTCTATAAGAAACTTCCTAGTTCACTTAAAATTTTTTCCATTGTGTAAAATATATATATAACAAAATTAGTTATTTTTATCCTTTTTAAATGTACACAGTTGAGTGGCATTGTGCTACCCTTGCCACTATTTCCAAAACTTTTTCATCACCCCAGGTAGAAACTCTGTGTCCATTAAACAGTAACTTCCCATTTTCTTCTCTTCCCTGCCCCTGGTAACCTCTAATCTACTTTCTGTCTCTATGAATTTGCCTGTTCTAGACATATCATATAAGTGGAATCATAAAATATTTGTCCTTTTGTGTCTGGATTATTTTACTCAGTAATGTTTTCAACCATTTTGTGGCATATATCAGAACTTAATTCCTTTTCACCACTGAACAATAAATATTTCATGGTATGTATCTAACACATTTTCTTTATCCATTCTTCTGTTGATGGACAATTGGGTTGTTTCTACCTTTTGGATATTGTGAATAATATGCTATGTACATTGATCTGCAAATACCTGTTCCTGTTTTCAATTCAATGTAATATTCATTTATGAAGTTACCATTGAGTGTAAAACACAGTAGGTAGTGACTCATTAAATAAGTATGATTTTTGCCACGATTTCTAATCAAAAGGTCAATAATACAATTTCCAGCTCTACTGTTTGAAGGGTTTACTTTGATGCTAAACTACTTTCATGACTAAGGTAAATGTTTAGTTAACTAATTTTATGCAATAAAATTCACCTATTTTAATTGGCAGCTTGACAGTTTTGGCAAATATGTTTGGTTGTGTAACCACACAAGACTTAAAATGTTTACCTTTTCCCTAAATGTTCCCTTATATCCCTTTGCCGTCAGTTCCTACTCTTAGCCTTGTATCTGTTTTCTGTCAGTTTTGTCTTTTCCGGAATTTAATATAAGTGTATTTAATATAAGTGTACAGTATGTAGTCTTTTGTGTCTGCCTTTTTTTCCTTAGCATAATTTTTTTTATATTCATCCACATTGTAATGTATATCAGTAGTTCATTTCTTTAGACTGTTGAACAGTATTCCATAGTATGGCAGTACCACACTTTAGTTATTTATTCCTTAGTTGATGGATAAATATTTAAATTGTTTCCATGTTTTGGCAGTTATGAATAATGCACCCCTGAAAATGGGCATACAAATATTTTTGTAAATATACCTTTTTGGTAGATAACTAGGAGTATAATTGCCAGGTTGTATGGCAAGTAATACAGGCTAACATTTTAATTTAGGGGCACAGTTCTTGGGGACTTGGAGTGCTTACTTAGGTTTGTGTTGTAGTAGACACTGTCTTTTATGAAGATTTTTGCTCTGCCTTTCAATGTATTCCTTCAAACACATGCTAAGAGAAACTCAACTGTATCCACTGCCCAGCTTTAATTTTTTTGTTTGGTTTGGTTTTTACATGAACTAATAAATTATTATTATTTTTTTTAACTTTATTTTTTTATTTTTTAAAGATTTATTTATTTATTTATTCATCCCCCCCTTGCTGCTTGTGTTTGCTGTGTCCATTTGCTGTGTTTTTTCTGTGTCTGCTTATCTCCCCCTTGCTGTGAGGTCTTGCGGCATCAGCCCACCGCGCCGCGCGGGCCAGCCCGCGCTCACAAGGAGGCCCTGGGAAGCGAACCCGGGGCCTCCCATATGGTAAACGGGAGCTCTGTCGATTGAACCACACCCACTTCCCTTTAACTTTATTTTTAAAGATGCTTTAGATTACAGAGAAGTTGCATCGAAAATATAGGGGATTCTCATATACTCCTCCCCACACACATATTCCCCTATTCATAACATCTTTCATTGGTGTGGTGTATTTGTCACAGTTGATGGACATATAATGAGCATTGCTATTAATCATGGTCTATAGTTTACATTATGGTTTATACTTTCCTTTTTTTTTTTCTTTAAGGTTCTGCCCTAATGTAAGATATACTCTAAGTTTCAGCTGACCTCCCCAATTGTTATCAATCCCACTTGCAAGAAAAAATTATGACAAATTGTTTACCATAAACTCCGTTTATTTTTCCAGGTATTCTAAACCTGTGCTGCCCAGAAAAGTACTAATTACATATGGCTATTGAGCACTTGAATTGTAGCTACTCTGAATTGAAATGTGCTGCAAGTATAAACTATATACCGGATTTGGAAGATTTGTGAATAAAAGAATGTTAGTTATTACATCAATAATTTTTATGTTGATTGCATGTTTAATGATATTTTTGACACATTAGGTTAAATATCTGGTAAATTTCATTTAACCTGTTTATCTTCACATTTTAAATGTGGCTAATAGAAAATTTCAAATTAAGTATTTGATTGCATGTATGGCTCATGTTATATTTCTTTTGGACAGTCCAAATATTAGTATTTTATTTTTTGGCCCATCATAGAAACGTATAGTAAATTGTATATCAGTCACACTGTAGGATTTTAAATTAAATGATTGTAAAACCCCTTATATAGCCTTGATTACAGTACAATTAAGGAACTGTTTTTATATCACATAATCAATACTAATTAACTGATTCTTTAAAATTTTTTAATTTTTAATTTATTAGAGAAGTTACGAATTTTGTTTACAGAACAGGTATGCATCAAACATAGGATTTGCATATACCACCCAACTGTTAACAGCTTCCATTGTGGTGCTTTTGTGAAAATTGATGAAAGCACATTTTTTTATTTGTACTATTAACTATAATCCATGGGTTTAACATAGGGTTCATTTATGTTGTGAAATTCCATGGGTTGAAAAAAAATTATTATAATACCAAATATACAACCTAAAATTTCCCCTTTCACACCACATTTAAAATAATTCAGTGCTGTTGATTATGTTCACAATATTTTGTTATGATCGCCACCATCCATTACCAAAACTTTTCCAATGTCCCAAATAGAAATTCTGTACATTTTAAGTCTTAACTCCCTATTCCTTAGCCCCATCCATCCCTTGGTTACATATATTCTGAATTTTAGAAAAAAGCAACAAAACCAAAAGTTGGTTCTTGGAAAAGAGCAATACAGTTAACAAACCTTGAGTTAGACTATTGAAGAAAAAATAGAGAGAAGACACAAATGACTAAAATCAGAAATGAAAAGAGGGAAGTTACTACTGACCCCACTGAAATAAAAAGGATTAGAAGAGAATACATGAGAAAGTATAGGGGGCGGATGTGGCTCAAATGGCTGGGCGTCCGTCTGCCATATGGAGGGACCTGGGTTCGATCCCCGGGACCTCCTGGTAAAATAAAATCATGTATATAGAAGGTGCATGGGCTGCCAGGCTCTGTGTGCCGGTGAGCCGCCAGGCCCCGGGAGCCATGCAGCAAGATGATGACGTAAAAGGAGAGAGACAAGACGAGATGCTCCGAAAGCTCCGAAAACCAGGAGCCGAGGTGGCGCAGATGGCAGAACACCTCTCTCCTACATCGGAGGTCTCCAGGATCGAATCCTGGTGAAGAC
>JAQZBX010081365.1:0-13684 GCA_029593785.1 Cabassous unicinctus | reverse complement strand
TCAATTGGTATGTGGAAGTTTACAAATGTATAACTAATTCTAAAATTGCCTTACTTCAAGAAACTCTTACTAAATTAACAAAGAGTTAAAGTCCATTATCAAGCTTAAAAAAAAGTTATCTAGTTCTGCTGACTCTGACAGTTCTAACCCTCCTTTAAACCCCTTCTGTCTACCTCCTCTATGTCCTAACTAAGCCAAATTCCCCCTTCCATAGGAATAAGATTTCATAAGTCCTACTGGAGACCCAGTAGATTTTGCAAAAGAATTCAATTTTATTATTCAGACTTTTGAGACTTCCTAGCCAGACATTTACCAGTAAATTCACCTGACTGTTGGTGAAGGTCATACACAAATCAGGATAGACAAAGCTAATTGAAAAGGGCCCTTAAATGACTTTTCAAAATGAAGAGCTACTGACAAAACTGAAGCATTTAAGCTAGCTAAGGAACTTCATAAGGTTATAACTGAAGAGTTTCCCCCAAATTGTTGGTTGGAAAAAAAATCCAATAATGTACCCACAAATTCATTGAGCCCATATATGAAAATTGTAACAGGCTCAAAAAAAATTCCTTTAAACATTTCTTAAGTCTAGAGCCTATTAATATGACACCTCTACCCTGTTGAATTCTGCTTTTTCTAACAGCTATTCAGAGCTAAGCACCACTCTTAAATGGAAACAAGTAAAATGGGTCACAATGGAACCTAATTTAGTAAATTTTACAGACCAATAAGAACACATTTTAAAAAGATAAAAAAGAAATCCTCCCAAAGATAACACAAATACTATTAGAAAAAATCATGAGTTTCCATTTACAGCAGCTAAATAAGCTCCCACTGAACACTTTTATCAGGAAACTGATACTTGTTGCTACTGCAAATATCCTGTACATTGGAAAAGAGACTGCCCCTAATTACCGTAAAACAGCAGCAAAGCTAATGTTATTTTAAGAGGGGCTGGGGTGGTCTTCAGCTAGTTTATTTGCTCTGTGTGGCAGAATACATAGACACGCCAAACTAGGCTAGGACTGAAAAGTGCCTTAATTCACTGGTGGAAAGCGGGAGATGTACAATCTCAAATCAGCCTCCCTGTTAAGGGTTTTGTTTTTTGTCTGTTTGCTTTAGTTGGAAAAGAACTTGCCAAAGTTTGTGTTGCTGTTTATTTAAGTGCATAATTGACACAAAAAATATTGAGCTATGTGACAATTAAGATGACTTATAAGTAGTTGTTGTTGGATTAGATAATACTCCTTGAGAGAACTTTCTGTATCTCCTGCAAAAGATTCACTTGTGCCTAGAATGTTCAAAGTCTAGACAATTTATATGTAAGCTTGAAATATATACAGATTTTTTTAAGGGGAAAAATTTGAATCCCAACCACTTCCAGTGAAAAGTTCACAATGTGTTTAATGGTAAACTTTCAGTTTGCAGCAGGAAAAGGACTGCAACAACTGTTTGAAACAAAGCATGTTAATCATTAGGGTGACATTTCTAAGAAGGGTCCGGAAAATTTCATTTTTACTTTCTCAGTTGATCTTTAAATATGCATGGTGCCTGCGGTTGGGTCATCTTTGGGTGATAAGGATGGGGTGGTGGTATGGATGTGAAGGTATGTGTAATGGATATGGAGATACAGATAATGATGGATGTGAGTGAGGAAGTACAAAATGACACATTTATAGTGGAGCTAAATCTGGTTAATATTAAATCTGTAGTTCTGCATGCTTCCTGATATCTAAGAGTTACAGTGAATTTTTCTAACAGTATAAGGTACAGTACAATGCCTTAATATTTAAGCAATACTGGCTTTTTATAGTACTACAAATTCCCTGATTAAATATACATTTCCAACCTTGGTAATTTGGGTGTCCTTCAATCTGGCTACTTCCTGCTGACATGGGGCTTTGTGGTTCCCGGGTAGTTTGATGGAAATGTTGACTCTTGACATGCAGATAATATTGATTAGACTCAGAAGGATGGATACTTGCTTCAGAAGAGGAAGTTCTGAAAGTTCTGAATAAGGAGAAATGTTTGTTAATTATTTGCATTAACATTTGATTGCACAAGGAGATGATACATTTAAGAAGCACAAAGTTTAGAATTACTATTAGAAAACAACCAGCCCTGTTTGGAGGAATATTCTTAACCAGGAACAAATTCCTGCAAGTAATCAACTGAACAAATCATAGAAACTAAAACTAGTGATGGGAGCAGATAAGGCTTAAATCTGATTATTCATATGGGCTAAAAAAGAGGAGACAAGAAACACTAGGAACTTGGGTTTAGATGTGTCTAGGTATGTTGCTCTATCAAGGTATGCAGCCACACCCAGTCTCCAGGTTGATAATTGTGTAAAGGAGTGTCCATGAGGAATTTAACATAGAAGAATGATTATTCATATCAGTCAAGGAAGCACACAGGGATTTTACATATTGTATGGTAGCTAATTCCAAGCTAGGTTGCATATTGGCAGCATATTCTGCCTTTAGAAATGGTCTACCATATGTCATTTCATAAGGACTTAAACCTAGCCTGCCTTGGATTCTCCTCTTTTTCTCAGGAGTGCAATGGGTAGGACTTTATCCCATTTAATTGTGTCTCTAGGCAGGTGTTCCTTTAAAATTTAGTTCATATGTTCTGTTTTTCCCATGGATTGAGGTCTACAAAGAAGAGTGTAGTCACTAATCAATACCCAAGAAATCGGAAACATCTTTAACCACTATAGAGACAAAAGCAGTGCCACTGTCACTTTGAGAGAAAAGTGGGAATCCAAACCTAGGAATAATTATTTTTAGTAGGCATTTAAGAATCTCATGGGCTTTTTCAGTCCAACAAGAGAAAGCTTCTACCCATCTAGTAAAGGTGTCAACAAACAGTTAAAATATTTAAAAATTCCAGGGGCTTTTGGCTTCTTGGTGAAATCAATTTGCCAGTCCTCCTCTGCACAAACCTCAGTACTGTCCTCTCTTGGTTAATGCAGGAAACTTCAGGTGGGGTCAGGATTAACCTGAGTGCATGTTACACATTGATCGGTTATATTTTGGGTGATTCATCATAGATTGGATTTTGTTTTCAGATACTTTGTATTCTTTTTCCACTAGCCATTTTAACATTATTTTTGTACTATTATTTGAGGCTTCTTGGGTTTTACTTTCTATGAGTATATCATCAACATATTGAAGGAGGAGCCCTTCTCAGAGCTGTATTCCTTGTAGGTCCTTGGAATGTGCCTGTCCAAAAAAGTTGAGACATTTTTATTTGTTTGTTTGTTTGTTTGTTTGCTTTTAAGGAGGTATAGGAAATTGAAACTTGGTCCTCATATGTGGAAAGCAGGCACTTAACTACTGAGCTACACCCACTCCCTGATTTGGGGCATTTTAAAATCCTTGTTGCAATACTGTTTTTTCATTCCAGTATCATGATCTTCCCATTCAAAAGCAAATAAACGTTTGCAATTCTCTTTCTAAAGGAAAGCAGTAAAAGTTGTCATTTAAGTACAAAACAGTGAACTGAGGGTAAGCATCTGAGATATCAATAAGAGGTGTTCATGGATTGGGTACTATTGGAGTGCTGTTTGGCCATAGTCTTACTTTTACTTCTTATGCATCTCTTGGCAATCCCAGAGTTCTGCCCCTTGCCCCGATAGCCCATACTTCAGTTGGCACCCATTGTTTTTACTTCTTTGGGCACTCCAAACTTGTTGGTGCTTTCTGTTAGGCCCAGTAAAGCTGCTTGCATGGCCACAGGCATGCACTGCCTCAGCCTCTATGTTAATTTCATTGAATGAAAAAGAGAGTGAGGCTTGTAATTTTGAATGGAATTCTCATCTCAGGAGAGAGATGTAGAATTCAGGCATGTAGAGAAATTTATGGGTCAATTGAGTGTCTCCAACCTGGCATTGCTTTGGCTGTAGGGAGAACTGATTATTTGTAATTTCTGACACTCCAATAAAAGGGACAGTCTCATTTGTTTTATGAGTAAGTTTTTGATTCAAAACTGAAAATGTTGCTCTTGTAGCCACCAGAAAAGTTACTAATTTCTTGCCCAATCAAAGAGAGATCCAAGGTTCCTTGTGGGTGATTGGTTTCATTCCCTTACCAGTGGGAAGTGTCCCTGGGCCCCATTATTCTTGTTCTCTATCTTCCTCCCTTGTAAGCTGAGGCTTTGGGTTATGGGTTTAGGAATCTCTGTTGCTCTTTTCCCTGGGAGACTGGGACATTCTGATTTCCAATACCCATTCTCCTCACAGTAAGCATATTGCTGGGGATCCAGAACCTTTCCAGGGCCTCAGAGATCTTATCTTTCATTGGCTCCCTCTGTTGCTGGAAGGTTTTGCTCAGGACTGCTCCTAAAAGATTAGCATTTAATTTAGCCTTATATGTGACTGTTTGCTTCTGATGTTGCCCTTAGGTTATAAAACACTTTGAAAGCAATCTCTACCAGGACTGAAATTGTCAATCCTAGCATTTCTGAGGTCCTCTCTGTGTCTAGGTAGTTAACCTCCAAATTATATGAGTCAGATATTGAGAATGAAGTTTGTACTTATAAATAGCTCCTGGGTTGTCCTTGGCCATCTATTCCTGTGAGTACTTGCTGGTGAGGAGATTGGCCCTGGCTTTGCCACCTGAGGTAGGGGCACCCTGCATAAAAGCTACACCACTCTGGGTGTGGGGTGGGTATGTGATTTCTGTGAAATCTAATGGCAATTTAGATCTGTTTTCTTCCCCCTGATATGGAGGTTTTGGAGGTATAAGAGCAGTGGCATTCTTAATTCTTGACATACTTGAGAAAATAATAGTATCTTAGACATCATCAGTTGAGATAGAGTCTGGGAGGGTTTTTCTTCTGGTTCCTATTCCCATTGTTTTCACAATTATTTCACTCCAGCTTTTGTACAGTGAGTTAACTAATTCCTTAGCCAGCTGGGGTGATTTGTGCTGGCCATTTCTGCTCACCTTCTAATGAATATTGAGGCCAGACTTCCTTACAAATGGGGATCATTCTCTTTTTTTTTTAACTTTATTTTGTACATTTAATAATTGAAAATATAAACAATTAAAAATTTTAAAGTAAACACATATGAATAAATATATACATTTCTCAATTAAATGTATGGATACATATAAAAATTTTTGAATCAAACAATATGTAACACAATATATTTGGTTCATAGTAATGCATTCATACAGTATTTGTCCTTTTGTGTCTGGCTTGCTTCACTCAGCATAATGTCCTCCAGGTTCATACATGTTGTCATATGCTTTACAACTTCATTTATTCTCACAGCTGCATAATATTGCATCATAGGAATAGACCACAGTTTGTTTATCCATTCATCTCTTGATGGACACCTGGGTTGTTTCCATCTTCTGGCAGTGGTGAATAATGTTGCTATGAACATCAGTTTGCAGATATCTGTTTGTGTGGCTCTCAGTTCTTCTGGGTATATACCCAGTAGTGGTATTGCCAGGTCATGTGGCAAGTCTATATTTAACTACTTTAGGAACTGCCAAACAGTCCTCCACAGTGGCTATACCATTCTGCATTCTCACCAACAGTGAAGAAGTGTTCCTATCTCTCCACATCCTCTCCAACACTTGTAGTTCCCTGTCTTTTCAATACTGGCCATCCTCATAATTGTGAAATGATATCTCATTGTAGTTTTGATTTGCATTTCCCTAATCATGAGTGATGTTGAGCATTTCTTCTTTTTTTTGCCATTTGTATTTTTTCTTTGGAAAAATGTCTATTCAAGTCTTTTGCCCATTTTTTATTTGTGTCATTTGTCTTTTTATTGTTGATGTGTAACATCTCTTTATATATGCTGGTTATTAAACCTTTATCAGACATACGATTTTCCAATACATTTTCCCATCGAGTTGCCTGCCTTTTCACTCTTTTGACAAAATCCTGTGAGGTGCAAAAGTATTTAATTTTGAGGAGGTCCCATTTATCTATTTTTTCTTTTGTTGCACATGTTTTGGGTGTAAGGTCCAAGAACCACCTCCTACTACAAGTTCTTGAAGATGTTTCCCTACATTTTCTTCTAGTAGTTTTATGGTCCTGGCTTTTATATTTAGATGTTTGATTCATTTTGAGTTGATTCTTCTATGGGGGTGAGATAGGGGTCCTCTTTCATTCTTTTGGTTATAGGTATCCAGTTCTCCCAACACTATTTGTTGAAGAGACAGTTTTTAACCATTAACATGTACTTGGTAGGTTTGTCAAAAACCAGTTGACTCTATAGGTGAGGGGGATCATTCTCTTTATAGTAATAGGTTCTGTTAGAGAGACCCCCTTACAAGGTTTGCAATGATTAACAGGTCATAAGACTGTGAAACAATAACTCTGTGATATAAATTGAAGAAAGACAGCCTCCAGCCATAACCCAACTGACCTATTGAGGAAGCCATCACTTATGAGGCAGCCCATCCCCTCCCAAGAATAAAGAAAATGGAGCACATAAGGGCCATCTCCCCCTCCAGGCCCAAACATCACCAACCCCTCCCACATTCCAAGACCTCCTAACCCACTTAACCCTGACCATTTGGCCCCAGGCGGTACTCAGTTTCCCACCTATTGATGTAATATATAAAGTCATATCCACCTTCCAGGGGTAGGCTGAGGTTTCTCTTCAGACCCCCACCATACTGGTAGGGGGGCTGAAGTCTATTCTTCAGAATCCCTGCCATTAGCAGAACTTCCCAATAAACTTTCTGCCTGCAATTGTCAGTCTCTGTGTCCCATTGAGCACCGTTTTTCTCTAACATTTGGTGCCAAAAACCTGGGTCTGGGGTCACTGGGACTGACTGATTGGTGAAGAATTCCCACCCTGCCAATGCCAAGAGAATCCATCCAACATCAGACACTGAATCATAGTTGGGTGTGTCAAGGATTTCTCCACCAAAGGATCCTGCTTTCCCTCTCTCTTTCCTTTTTCCATTGTGCAGGACAACCCATCAAAAACCTAAACCCTAGTGCTAGGTCAGTGATCCACACTGTCCCTGAGGGCCATAGTAAGTGGGAGGCCTGTGTCCTTGTGGACACATCTCCATGGCTCTGGAGATGTCTGGCTCCAAGCATGGTCTCCTGTTTCATTGTGTGATTTCTGACTGATTCGGGGACACCTGTCTCACTTGGAATCTTCCCTGTTCTTTCCTTTCTAGAAATCCTTAGGTTCCTTTGCCACCTAAAATGGAGAATTGAATTTTGCCCCACCAAAAAAATGCCTCTGGCCTGTCTTCTTCAAAATCTTAAAATTCTAATCCCAGAAGGAGATATCAGAACTAAAAAGCTCATTTTATATTTGATCACTTTGTGGCTACAAAACAAATTGTCAAATGAAAGTCAAAGGACAGAGAACAGCACTTTCAAGCTCCAAATTATCTGAGATTTAGAGAATTTCACCCAGTGCACCAGCAAGTGGTCCAAAATTCCTTATGTTCAGGCAATTTTTTTCCTTCATACTCATCTCTCCCTTTGTCAATCCTGTTCCTCTTATCAGATGATTCTTTTATACCAAAAACACTCTTAGAAACTTTCCTTCTCCTCCTCTCTCACATCCCCTACCACCTCTGAAAATCTCAACTTTATCTGCCAGACCAGGCTCCTCCCATACCTTCTCATACAGGTGCTGGGCCAGTGCTCACCTCTCCTCCCCTCCCAAACCCTCCCTGCCTACTGCACACAGAAAACCTTTCTTCCAACTCTGATCCCCCTGATCACACCCCTCCTCACTGTCATGTTCCTCATCAGCTCCCCTCTGAACTTATTTCTTCCTCCCATTCCCCCATAGCTCCCCTTGAACACTCTCCCTTCTCCTGACCCACCACCCACTCTCAAGCCCAACTCCCCAATTTTCAGCCTCCTTCTCCAGCTCCTCTCCTCGATCTCCAGAATGTGGCCCAGGCAGAAAGCATTATGCATGTTCACATCCCCTTCTCCCTCTCTGATCTCTCCCAAGTCAAGCACCATCTCAGGTCCTATTCCTCTGAGCCTTCTCCTCTTATAAATAATTTCAACACCCAGCTGTCCCTAATTATCTTACTTAACAAACCTACAATTGCTCACCTCTTACAAGTAAGTTTTTAGCTAACTCCTAAGTCTAAGTGTACTTCTAAAAAGCAATGATCCAAAATATATGTGTTAAATACCTGTCTATCTAAAGTGCTGAATTAAAGCTTAACTGCATTTATAATGCTCAAGTATTCCTAATTGTTGCTGATTACTAGAAAAAGTGTTTAAATCTTAAAAGCAATAAAATCAAAGATATAAAATAATGAAAAGCCTAAAAATAGCCATACCAAAGGAGAAAGAATTATGTCAAGTTAATGACCTTAAAGTTTCTGTCATTGTGTCATAACTTTTGTTGTGTTTGTCTGTTTGTTCAATATATATTTCAATACCTCCAGATGGTAATATTAAATTGAAAAATGAAAATTCTTAAAAGAGATCCATTCAGATGGCCAGAAATTAAATAAGCACTTGTATTAATAAAAAAATATGAATGTTAATAAGATAAATTTGCATTATGTATATTAAATCTTTAAAGCGATGAAAATTTTAAGTCTTGACTAAGGAAATTACTACACATCTCTTCATAAAAAATGGCTCTTGTGGTCTTGACATGAAGTAACTATACTCTGTGTGGTCCTGAATGGTTATAAGTGTTTGCAGAAACATGGCTTGAGCTGGGATGTCTGAATGGCTGATTACAGGGACTCATTGTGGAGCAGAGACTGGATGGTGTAAAGCAGGATGGCAATCAAGGCCACCCAAATTTGTGCATGAAAGTGGTGACTGGGAGAAGATAATCCTTCCATTGGGAATCTTGGTTTTCATAAAATAATTGGGGAAATTATTTTTTCCTGCACTGCTAAACTAAAATACCTGTTAATTAATGTAATCATGGTAATTGTATGCTGTAAGAAATATGCTTTGAGACAGTTCTCAAGATCATTTTAATAACTTATGTATGTAAGGTGTATAGAATACATTTTTTTTATTAAAGAAAAAGAGAGTAATTTTGTCCTAGAATGAAATGACTGGTTAAAAAGAAAAGTTAAAATATAAAACAAAATCTGAATGAATACAGAAAGTGCAGAAGGTCCATGAAAATGAAATTTTTGCAGTTGAGTAAAATTTATTAGGTCTACCTATAAAGTTTTAAAAGCTGTAATATCAAATAGTATCCTGATGCAAAGTTAAAATTTTCTTCTTTCTCTGTTAAAATAACAAATTTTTCCAAACCAGTGGTCTGTTTCAGCAAAAGATTGCAAAACGTCTTTCTCCTGACTAATCAGTATACAAAAGAAAATATATCTTTTATCAGAAAAGTTCTTATACTCTAACCTTACAATTTCCTTGGCTGTTTAAGAAAAATAAATCTCATCACTTTTAAAAGATTATAATGTTCAAACCTCTCTTCTCAGAGTCAAACGCAGAAAAATACCTTCCACCTTGGGAAAAGTTGAAATAATAGAATAGTTGAGTTCATTTGATATATTATAAGTTGAAAGGAATGCATTCAAAAGAGTTATGAAATTAAAAGTGATTCTTTAACCCACTATTGATCCAAGTTGTATCAGTAAAATGTTCATATGAAAACTTAAAGAGTATGTAATATTCCTGAAAATCTAAAAATCTTTTGGCATAATATTAGGTGAAGTATAGAGTTGTTAATCATGGTTTTAATTATTTTTTTTTTCAAAATGACATGTGTCAGAAAAACCACCTCGCTGCCTAAAAATCCAGAGATGGATGCTTTAGGTCATTTGCACTTCCTCCACTAAATAATCAGCTCTATGGCTGGAGTAAAGAATGGTCATTGAGTGATGCCAGAGGTGGTGCATAACAGTAGACTATCATGAATTGAAGTAACACCACTGCTGTCTGCAGCATTCCCAAATATTTCAAGACAGTTGCAAAAATTGATATCTGATTACGTCGCTATCACTTTGTTTTAAAATTTGCTAAGACTTTCTTTAGTATCTCTTCAGGAAAATCAAGCCATCCTGCTTTCACCTTCATGTGAGAGGCCAATGGTGGATTTTGAAGCTTCCCAAAGGCTGCGTGCATAGCCCAAACAACTCTCCTGGCCTTGTAGGAAAGATTCTGGCTGTATGGGAAAACCTGTGGCTGTAAATCTATTGGTGATATTATGTTAACCACTAATCCTTCATTCAGAATTAAAAGAAGCATCAGAGACAATGGTATCTTATCTTAAGAGCCTGAGATGGGCAAACAATTGGGACAAGCTACAAAGTCCTGGCTGTGTATCAAATTCTTAAATGTGTTTAGTAATTAAAAAAAAAACTGTATCCTCTGCTGTATTGACAAAGTACAATGTTTTTTTATATTAATAGAATTTATAGTATTGTTGGGGTACTGAAAACCCTTCAAACCTCATTTAGCTCAGATATTAAAGCCATTGTATGTGTTAATCAGAAAAGGCTGTGCATGGAAATGAGAAAACCCTCAGCAGGCTGCCTTTTAGAAAAGTATAAAGAGGGAAATAACACAAGTTTAAGCAGTAAGGGGGATGGTGAACCTTAACTTACCCTGTAAATTGAAAGTAGCCAGTATCAATATTGGCTTTCAGTGGGGTTTGTGAGAGAGCTTTGTTACAATTGTGAGAAGAAACCAAAGTACAAGACAGGAACAATGAACTGTTGTGGGTTGCCCTCTGTAGGGAAGAAAGATCTGTGGAAGAACACCTGAGAAACCTGCCAGTAGTGACAGGTAACTGTCTATCATGTCCCTGCAACCACCTCTAACATCTCTCTTCGGACTATTGAGGCAGAAGCCCTTATGAAGATCCAGAGCCTTACCATTGAGACCCAAAAGCAGCAGAGTGCCTCCACCAAAAATGTGAGTATCATGGATACCAGACTTTGTGGTGCCAGCCCAGCAGTTCCATCTGCCTGTCACTCACCAGCAGGTCATGAACATCACCCACAAAAGTTTTTGTGCTCACTCCAATGACTGTGACATCAGTCCCCTCCTGCTCTCAGAAGGGGCATTGTCTGCTTACAGTGCTACAGAGACTACACTGGAACTCTTGTAATTCAGAACTGTGGGCTGTAGTCATAGTGCCAGTTAAGATGCTAACAGCAGAACCAATGAGGACCCTAAAGTCACAATTAAAGTGCATCCACCCCACAGCCCAAAAAGGGGAAATGATAATAATTTGCCTATGCCTCAAACTCTAACAGAGTGGGAGAAAATCAAACCATTTTAACCATAGGCCTAGGCAGCCCTCTGGTTGGGAATCCTAAATCCATGAAAAATAAAAAAAACACTCAAAAACACTGTCATGAAACCACAGTTAATAATATAAAGTGTCCTAGTGCTGCTAAATCTCTATGTATTTAAGCCCACCAAATTATGTAATTTCACTGTCAACCATCAATTTTCAATGTTGAGTATACCAAAATATTATTCCTTCTTCTCAGCCTACTGGAGGTGATAACCTCACAACCCACCCTAAATGTCATGGGCAGGTAGAAGAAAATATTAAAATTTCAAAGGATAACAGAGAGATCATTTAGAAGCCCCAAGACAGCAGCTATGGAAATTAATCCTGGTTATCCTCATTTCTCTCTTACTATTCCTCATCCATAAAATCAATCCTTTTAACCAGTATAACACCACCACTGCTATTATTGCTGCTTCCTTTTGAGTCCTTGTCTCTTACAGCTTCTAGTCTTTGTCACATGATGAATTGTATAATCAACAGCTCAGGAATATGTGGACAGCATCTTCTTGCTACATGAACATCAATACCCACCTCTTCAGGACCAGAAATCACAACCCACTGGACAGAAGTGAAGGGAACTCTTTAGTGCCTCATAACAGCAGGAAGTAGACTGAATTGATGTCCCAAATCCCCTCACCCTTCTGTGCTGCCCAGAATTCCCATTACTTAGGTGCTTCATCATATATATATATAATCAAAGAGTTAGAGATATTAGAGGATCCCCCTTATGAGGATTGCAATGATTAAGAGGACATAAGACCATGATTCAATACCTCTGTGACATAAATTGAAGAAAGAGCCTCCAGCCATAACCCACCTGACCGAATGAGCAAGCCATCCCTTATGAGGTAGCTCAACCCCTCCCAAGAATAAACAAAATGGAGCAGATAAGGGCCATCGCCGTCTCCTGGCCCAAACTCCAACAACCCTTCCCATATTCCAAGACCACCTAGCTCACCTCCCTGTGGCCATTTGGACCCAGGCTGTACCTGGTTTCCCACCTATTGATGTACTGTATAAAGTCATATCCACCCTCCAGGGGCAGGCTGAGGTCTCTCTTCAGACCCCCACCATGCCAGCGGGGTGAGCTGAAGTCTATTCTTCAGAAAACCCAGCATTGGGAGAACTTACCAATAAACTTTGTGCCTGCAATTGTCAGTCTCTGCTTCACAGTGAGCACCGTTTTTCTCTAACAGGTTCCTACCCAAATTATTCCCAATGTTTCTCGAGACAGCCTAGTGGTTTGCTTTTTCCCTTCACATCCAAAATTTGGTTATATCCCATTCTTATTAAAGTACAGAAACCAGGCCTAGGCAACCAAGCTAAACAACACTTCCTTACAACAAGGGCTTCTCTATTCCCTACTCATTTCAGGCCTAAAAACCAAGCATGGCAAAATGCCACCTACAGTTTTGGTAGGAACTGAATTTCTGCTGACAATAATGAGACTAACAAAAATACACACACACAACAAACACGGAACAGAACCTCTTTTACTTCATGCTCCTTGCCTTGTACCTGCAGCAGTAGGCATTTCTGGGCTAAAAGTCCCGTTTAAAAGGAGGAAATACTTCTGTCAGTGGACACAGTAAAGGTTTCACTGGATCTAATGCTCTATGACATCATGTAATTGGGGATATTTCTCAAAAATGCTGAGCAGTCCAATTAGGGTTGCAAGTCAATTCCATCTCTCATGCTTGATAAACTTTTCATGACATTTGAATTTCGCATACACCTGCTTTTCTTTTCACATTCAGCCAACTGAAGCCTGCTCTCCCAAATGTAATAGAAACATTTGGAGGTTAGCTACTTTCCCTCAGTAAACTAAAATTTTTTCTCAGTTATGTTATCGCTCCCATAATGGATGATGAATTCTCTTTAAACTCAGCCATATTATGTTTGAGTACTGTCTTTCCTATGTTATCAATTTTATATTTTTATTTATAAATTATATAATTTATCTTAAATTGCTCTCAATTTGTGCAGCCTCTTAGCACTTAGAAATGTTCCATTTCCTCTTATTCTGAATTTTGCATAAAAATGAAAAACTTTTCTGGACTCCCTTTATTTCCAGCTGTTGCCATTTTCTCTCCCTTTCAATCCTAATAGAGATTCATCAGTGTTTCCCTCATACCAGTCTATACTTACTCCATGTCAGTGTGTTTTCTTCCCATTCATCCATGGACATCATTCTTGCTGATAGAACCTGTCCTGGTTTGAGTCTTTTGTGGCCACCAGAAAATCCTGTTCATAAAGGGAATGCATTCCTGTGCCTGTAAAACTCATGAGCATTTGAGAAGAATGCTTATCCTGCTGTTTGGGGGTGTAATGTTCCAGAAGTATCTCTTAGGTCTTGCTCACTGACCATTTTATTCAAGCTTTCAGTTTCTTTATTTATCTATTCCCAAAGGTTCTATCCTATGCTGAGAG
>JAQZBX010081364.1:0-13685 GCA_029593785.1 Cabassous unicinctus | reverse complement strand
GCCCCAGGAGAACAGAGGCACATTCTGCAAGACCCTTGAAAGAATGGAAGGAGGAGACTGCACATCTGCAGTGAGGATTCATGAGTAGAACACTACACAGCACGGAGGTCAGTGCCGATCCACCAATGGTGGTGCAAACTGCCTCAGGAGCTATTCTGTGGCTGTAGTTGGAAGCTCCATGTACTCAAAATGGAGGAAGAGAAGATGGTCAGGCACAGACTTCAGCTACTGGTTAGTAAATTCACATGGCTAAAGTATAATCTTAAGAACAGCTAAAGTTTGAATGTGTCCACATTTGAAAGAGGCTGGTAGCCACCATTTTAACTCTCTTCCCATCATGAAGGGAAGCAGGGCTGATTGGGAACAGGGAAGGTAGGGACTGGCTTCTTTCCACCCAGATTGGATTGCAGATCTGCCCTAAGCTCCAGCCACACCTGCAGCAACTAGGAATCTGGGGTGACCTGCACCAGCCTCTCCAGGCAACTTCAGGTGCTTTCAGCTGACACAGACTGAATAGTAGGACAACTGGGGCTCCACCCCTGCACCCCAATATGATAAGAGGGGAGCTGTGTTTCCTCAGTCTCTCTGGGCAACTGCAGGTGCTTTTGGCCTGAACAGATTTGTTGAGTGCCTTCAATTCCATTCCCACCCCACAATAGGATAGGAGGGACCTCCTGTTTTCTCAGCCTCTCTGGGCAATGGCAGGCATAATTGGCCTGCATGGGCTGGACTATTGGATGCCTGTGGCTTCACCTCAACCCCCAATATGAAGGAAAGGAGCTGTGTTCCTCAGCCTCTCTGACCAACTGCAGGGGCATTTGGCTCACACAGATTAAACTGTTGGGCATTCTGGAGGGGCATCCCCACCCCTGGCAGGGAGAAGGGGGATCAGCCTACCAGGGTAATTGGCAAGTTTTGACCCACATGGCTAGCTTAGTTTTTCTGACCATCCCTGCAGCTCCATCCCAGCTCCAGGCAGGGGGGAAAGGGTGTGAAGTTTCATCAGTTTATCTAAGCAACTATAGGTAATCTTGGCCTTCACAGCCTGGATTACTACAAACAACTGCAGCTCTGTGCCCTCCCTTGGCAGAGGATAAAGGTGGGAGAAGCTTCATCAGTTTCTGGGGCAATGCAGGTAACATTAACTTTGAGAGTTTACAGTACCAACTACATTCTACTAGAAACCAGCAAGGGAGAAAGAAAGCCCTAAACTAAAGTGAGAAACTGTGCCCATAAACAATATATCTATTAAGCCAGATGCCAAGACAACAAAAAAGATTAAAAACCATACAAAAAAAAGGAAGATAGGGCCCAGTCAAAGGAGCAAGAAGCCTCTTGTAAAGCACTTGTATCCAGAAAACTACAATGCATTGCTGAAAGAAATTTTAAAAGACCTAAATAAATGGAAGAACATGGATTAGAAGACTAAATATAATTAATGTGTAAATTCTAACCAAATTGATACACAGATTCAATGCAATCCCAGTAAAGTTTCCACAGGCATTTTTTTTTTAATGAAATGGGAAACACCATTTTCAAATTCATTTGGAAGAGTAAGGGGCCCCAAATAGTCAGAAAATTCTTTAAAATGAACAGAGTTGGATGACTCTCATTTCTCTACTTTAAATCACATTACCTAGTTAATAGTGGTAAAAACAGACATAGTAATGGTATTAAGATTCCATAACATCCCTTTTGTTCCCTTTAATGCAAAGTTCCTTTCAGAATAGCGATATGCACACATTTCTTCTATTAAAAACCAAGAAAACAGATAATGTTAGAAGATTGTGGGAAGATGACATCAGATTAGACAGATAAAACTCAGCTCTCACAAAAACAAATGAAGAAAGAGTGAAAAGCTGCCCAATGGACCTGCTTTGGGTGTCAGCAGGCCAGGACAGTGCTTCACAACTCCCAGGAAGGTGAGGGATAGATAGATGAAGAAGCTGCAAAAACAAACTGTGAGATACTAAACCTTCCAGCCACCAGGAAGGGCTCCCCTCCTCCATTCCTGAGATATTCAGTGAGTGTAAAACCCCTGGCACACTGCAGCTGAGGGAGTAATATTCATCTTCCTCACTGTGAGCTGTTACAAGGAAAAGAGAGGGGGATTCGGGCAGCTTTTTTTCAGTGAATTCAGCCAGCAGAGCTCATTTTGAGACTTGGGTCTGGCCAGAAGAAAACAAAGGAAAACCAAAAGTCATACACCTCAGAGAAAAGATTCACCTGTGATCTCCATCTTCTGGCTGGTGTGGAAATTACATGGACAAAAACTGCTTTTAGAGCTCTCTTTATCCCACTACTGGGAGAAAGTCTGTGCCCCAATTGTGAGTCCCTGGCAAGATTTTGATAAGTTAAGCTGGGCAAGTTTAAAGATAGGATAAGTTGAAGCAAATAACAAATTAGAGCTGTAAAAAAAAAACAAAAAAAAAAAACTAACAATAGGCAAGTGAGAGAAATTGGCCATCAGAGTAAATTCACCAACATATCACATGCCTAGACATCATCAAAAAATTGAAGTCATTCTAGGAAATAGGAAGAGATGGCCCAGCCAAAGGAAAAAATCAAATATCTTGAAGAGATTCAGGATTTAAGACAATTAATCAATGATAATTATACAACTCTCATAAATCACATCAAATATTTAAAGAAAATATGACTAAAAATATAAAGGATATTAAGAAAATACTGAGTGAGCATAAAGAACAATTTGAAAGTCTGCCAAGAAAAGTAAGAGATCTTATGGGAATGAATGACTTGATGAATGAGATTAAAAATACATTAGAGGCAGATAAGAGCAGATTAAAATTGCTTGAAGACAGAATTAACAATTTTGAAGACAAAACATTTGACTGGAAAGACAAGAGAACAGAAAGAAAAGAGAATGGAAAAAATGGAATAGGGTCTCAGGGAATTGAATGAAAAGTGAAATGCAAAAATATACACATTATCAGTGTCCCAGAGGGAGAAGAAAATGGAAAAGAGACAGAAAGAATATTTGAGGAAATAATGACTGAAAATTTCCCTTCCCATATGAAAGATATAAATATGACTATTCAAGAAGGATAACACATCCCAAACAGAATAAACCTGAATAGACCTACCCTGAGTCACTTACTGTTCAGAATGACAAATGTCAGAGATAAAGAGATGATTTTGAAAACAGCAAGAGAAAAGCAAAGCATTACATACAAGGGAAACTCAGTAATATTAAGTACTGACCTCTTATCAAAAATTATGGAGGAGAGAAGAAAGTGATATGATGTATTTAAGGTATTGAAAGAGAAAAACTGCCAGGCAAAATTTCTGTATATGGCAAAGCTGTCCTTCAAAAATGAAGGGGAGTTCAAAGTGTTTACAGAAAAAAATAAAAAAATATGTTATCAAAAGGAAGAATTAAAGGAGATACTGCAGCTTGAAAGGGAAAAAAAAACAAACAAAAAAACAAACAAAAAACAGAACCAGGGTGAGAGACCTGAAGAAGAGTGTAGAAATGAAAATTATTAAAAAGGGTAAATTAAAGGCTGAAAAGTACGATATGACAACAGAAAGACAAAGGTCAAAATGGATGAAGTAAGTTGTAGCTGTTTGGCAATTTGATGTAATTATGAATTCCAAAAATATAATTAGATCATGCTTGTAAACTTATCTGTTAATCTGGGCATGGTTAAGTTATGATTAGGGCATTGACTGGACCATGTCAGCAGGACGTTGATCCCCATCCTTTGGTGGGTGGGGAAATTGAATATAAAAGACAAGGCAAAGGACAGAGCGAACAGTTTTTGAGATGCAGTTTTGATGTTGGAGTTTTGATGTTGTCGAGAAGGCCCCAGGAGAAAAGAAGTGAGCCGTTCACCTGATAGTCTACAGCTGACTTTGTGGAGCAACCAAAAGAGCTAAGCCTGGAGAGAAACACAACCCTGGGAAGAGAGGAACCCAAGAAGCCTGAACCCTAGCAAATGTCGGTAGCTGTCTTGTCCCAACATGTGGCAATGGACTTTGGTGAGCGAAGAAACTTAACGCTTTATGGCCTTGTATCTGTGGACTTCTACCCCAAATAAATACCCTCTATAAAGACCAACCCATTTTTGGTATTTCACATTAGCACCCCTTTGGCTGACTAATACATAAGTAATGACTTTACTGATATAATTTTGAATGTTAATGGCTTGAACTCCCCAATAAAATGACATAGACTGATAGAATGAAAAAAAAAAAAAAAACTGAGCCATCTATATGTTATCCACATGTGACTCAACTCAGATATAAGGACACAACCAGGTTAACCGTGAAAGTTTGGAAAAAGATATTCCATGCAAATAGTAGCCAAAAAAGAGCTGGAATAGTGATAATAATATTGGACAAAATAGATTTTAAATTCAAAACTGTTATAAGGGATGAAGAAGTTCATTACATATTAATAAAGTGCAATTCAATGAGAAGAAATAACTATTCAACATTTACATGCATCTAACCTCAGTGGACCAAGATACAAGAGGCACACATCACATTGGCAAAGCTGAAGGGAGAAATAGATGTCTCTACAATAATAGTTGGAGACATCAATACAGAACACTCAGTATTGGATAGAAAATCTACACAGAGGATAAATAAACAGAGAGCTTGAATAATATGATAAATGAACTAGACCTAACAGACATGTATAGAGGATTGCACTGCCGAAAACAGCAGGATATACAAACTTTTCAAGTGCTCATGGATCTTTCTTCAAGAGAGACCATATGTTTGGTCACAAGACAAGTCTCAATAAATTTTAAAAGACTGAAATTATACAAAACACTTTCACTGTTCATAATGGAATGAAGATAGAAATCAATAATGGACAGACAAAGGGAAAATACAACACATCATTAAACAATCAGCGGGACAAAGAAGAAATTTCAAGAGATTTCAGCAAATATCTTGAGACATGAAAATGAGAACACACATATAAAAACCTATGGGGCAAGCAGATGTGGCTCAAGTGATTAGGCTTCCACCTACCAAATATGAGGTCCAGGGTTTGTTTCCCATGGTCTCCTGGTAAAAAGCACCTGGCCAGCATGGTGAGGTGGCGTGAGCAGAGAGCTGGCCCATGTGGAGTGCTGGGCCATGTGGAGAGCTGGCACAGCAAAATGATGCAGCATAAAGAGACACAGAATAAAGGAACCATCAGTGGATCATCCTCCTTTGCCAGTCACTGCTTCTGCACTTGGGGAACAGTTGCTGCTCCCTTAGAGAATGTGGCAGAGCTCTCTAGGATGGGAATTCAGTATTGTCTCATTTATTGAGTGATTCTCCACCCACTTTGACAATGCCCCATGAACATTTAAACATTTTTACATAACTTATATGTATGCTCAGGTGAACTTCCTCATATGCATCCCCTATCCCTGACACCCCACACCAATGATCCTCCCCCGCTCCAGTTGTAACCCTTCTGTGATCCAAAGCTTCTTCAAAGTTGAAGCCATTTCAATAGCCAAATACAATCAATAGGAAAATGAAATAATAATGATAAGATTAAATGTAAGAGGTAAAATACATAAAAATTAAAAAAACAATTAAAATATTGGGATATTAAAAAAATGAAAAATATATTTTAAAAAATTAACATTTTGTCTTTCATCACTACAATATTTGGTGTCCAGTCTGTACCATGGCAACTTCCTTCTCTCATTCCCAAGTGTCTCAGTATTTTTCATTTTGTTTTCAAAGAAGTTTTAGGTCACATCAAAGTCACACACAGAATACAGGAGACTCTCATATACCTAACATCCTCCCCCTTTCCTCCTCTCCATATTAATACCTTTTTATATCTGAATGGTAGCATGGTTATAACTGATACACAAATAATGAAACACAGCTATTAAACATTGTCAATGGTTTACACTATGGTTTATATTTTAGACCATACACTTTTATAAATTTTGATGATATTTACCATGTCCTGTGTCCATCACCGAAACTTAGCCTACTGTTATGGGGTGTCTAAGGGTTGCCTCCTGAGAGCCTCCTTGTTGCTCAAATGTGACCTTTCTCTAAGCCAAACTTAGCATATGAATTCATTACCTTCCCCTGAGCGTGGGGCATGACTCCCGGGGATGAGCTTCCCTGGCACCAAGGGATTGCTACCAACAGCCAACTGGCAATACAACTAGAAAAATACCTTAAATAAAAGGGGGAAAAGGTAAAGACAAATGAGTTTACATGGCTAAGAGACTTCAAAGTGAGTCTGGAGGTCATCCCAGGTATAACACTTCTGAACATCTTGGTAGGATCTCATAGACTTCCAATGTGGATACCACCCCAAATAGTGGGGCTCCATAGGGCTCTGGGGACACCCAGGTCCTATGGTCAGGGTGGATAGCTCCAGAGTTTGGTGCCATGTCATTGGGCCCTAATTTGGAGTTTGTGCTCCTGAAAGTGACAGATTTGGAATCAATTATGCATTGCCTGCATATGGCTCATCTGTTCCTTCTACTCAAATCTATACTTGGTGCTGGAGTTTGTAGGTGTATGTGCAGAGACATGACTCTTTGGGCTGTCCATGTGCCAGCTGGTCCCAGAACCTCAGTGGAGCATCAACTTCTACTCTATAACTCATTGGACACACCCAGGACAACTGGTGGGGAGATGATGATGGACAACAGCCACCACAGGGAATGGAGAGAGTCTGCAGCTGCAGGCAGGATAATCACATCCATCTTCCCCATGGGATATAAGTCCCCTCTCAATTGGAGGTAGAGTGGACATCACCATCCCAGACTCCTCAGGATGGGGGGAAGAGCTATGGACTAGAGTAGACTTACTGCTATTCTACTATAGACATATTGGGATTCAGCCAATGGTAAAAATTACAACACTGATGTGGAGCCAGTGGCCACTAGAGGCTCTGGGGGCAGGGAGAAGGAAAAGCAGTTGTAATATGGGGGCTTTTTTGGGACTTGGGAATTGTCCTGAGTGACATTGAAACAGCAGATATAAGCCATTTTATATTATCACATAACATGCAGAATTGTGTGGGAGAACATGTGGTTTACTATGTGAACTATGTTTCATGCTTAAGGGCAAAGCCCCAGGATGTGCTTATCAATTGCTATTAATGTGCCACACTAATTAAGGATGTTTATGTGGGAGGTTGTGAGAGGTGAAGGAGGTGGGGTGTATGGGAAACCCTATATTTTTTGTGTAACTTTTATGTAATCTAAGTATCTTTTAAAAAATTAAAAAATTAAAAAAGAAAAAAAAGAGACACAGGAGAGAGACAATAAGAGATGCAGCAGATCAGGGAGCTGAGGTGATGCAAGAGATTGAATTGACTCTCCCCATTCTGGAAGGTCCCAGGTTTGGTTCCTGTTGGTGCTTAAAGAGAAGACAAATAGGCACAAGAACACACAGAAAGCAGATGTTGAATATAAAACAATGAGGGCGGGATATAAATGAATAAATTAATCTTAAAAAAAACTATGGGATACTGCAAAGGCAGTGCTTAGAGGGAAATTTATAGCCCTCAGTGCTTACCTTTAAAAATAAGAAAGAGATAAAATTGCTTATCTAACTGCACATCTAGAAGAACTCAATAAAGAACAGCAAACTAATCCCAAACCAAGCTGAAGGAAAGAAATAGTAAAGATCAGAGCAGAATCAATGAAATCAACAGGGAAAAAAGCAATAGCAAGAATCGACAAAACCAAAAGTTGGTTTTATGAGAAAATCAACAAAATTGACAAACACTTAGCTAGACTGAAAATGAAAAAAAAAAAAAAGAAACACATAAAATCAGAAATGAGAGGGGCACGTAATGCCTTATTTCTGATCCTGCAGAAAAAGAGGGATTATAAGTGGATACTGTAACAACTTTATGTCAAATAGAAAATTTAGACAAGATGAAGAAATTCATAGAAACAAGTAAACCATGTGCACTGTCTTTATAAGAGATAGAAAACCTCAACAAACCAATCACAAATGAAGAGATTGAAACAGTCATCAAAAACCTGCCAAAGATGAAAAGTCCAGGACCAGATGGCTTCACAGGTGAATTCTACCAATAATTCCAAAATGAAGTAATAGTGATCTTGCTCAAGCTCTTCAAAATCATTGAACAGGAAAGAACTCTACCAAACTCATTCTACAAAGCCACCATCACCCTAATATAAAAAACAGATAAAGATCCACACAGAAAAGAAAATTACAAACCAATGTCTCTAATGAATATAGATGCAAAAATTCTCAACAAAGTACTTAACAGCAGAACCCAAAAGCTCATTAAAAATTATATACCAGAATCGTATGGGTTTTAGCCCAAGTAAGCAAGGGTGGTTCAACACAAGAAAATCAATTTGTGTACAATAAACCACATTGATAAATGGAGGAAGAAAAACCATATGATCCTCTCTATTGAAGCAGAAGAGGCATTTGAAAAAATACAGCACCCTTCTTGATAAAAACACTCCAAAAGATATGAATAGAAGGAAGCTTTCTCAATAAGGTAAAATGCATATATGAGAAACCTACAGCTAGCATTGTACTCAATGTTGGAAGACTGAAAGCTTTTCTGCTGATATATGATGAACAAGATAAGGAAGCCCACCATCACAATTATTATTGAATATTTTGCTAAAAGTTCTAGCCAGAGGAATTAGGCTAGACAAAGAAATAAAAGGAACCCAAATAGGAAAAGAAGAAGTAAAACTTTCACTTTTCACTGATGACATGATCCTATATGTAGAGAATCCTGAAAAATCCACAATGAGGCTACTAGAGTTAATAGATTAGCTCAGCAAAGTAGTGGGATCCAAGATTAATACACAAAAATCAATAATGTTCCTACACACTACTAATGTGCAATCTGAGGAGGAAATCAGAAAAAACATCCCATTTACAATAGTGACTAAAACAGTCAAATATATAGGCATAAACTTAACAAGGACATAAAGGACCTGTATTCAGAAAACTACAAAACACTACTAAGAGAAACTGAAGAAGAATTAAATAAATGGAAGAATATTCCATGTTCATGGATTGGAAGACTAAATATCTTTAAGATGTCAATTCTACCCAAACTAATTTCAGATTCAATGCAATCTCAATAAAAATCCCAACAACCTTTTTTGCTAAAATCAAAAATTTATTTGGAAGGCTAAGGAGCCCTGAATAGCCATAACTGTCTTAAAAAAGAACAAAGTTGGAGTACTGTCACTTCCTGACTTTAAACCATATTACTTAGCTAGAGTGGTAAAAACAGTATGATACTGGAATAAGGACAGACAGATTGACTAATGGAAATGAACAGAAAACTCAGAAATTGACCCTCACATATACAGTCAAGTGATTTTTGACATGGCAGTTAAGCCCCCTGAGCTAGACCAGAACAGTCTATTGAACAAATGGTGCCGGTAGAACTGAAGAGCCATAGCCAAAAGAAAGAAAGGACACCCTTATCTCATATCTTATACAAAAATTAACTCAAAATGGATCAAGGACCAAAACATAAAAACAAGAACCTTAAAACTCCTAGAAAAAAATATAGGGAAACATCTTCAAGATCTTGTGGTACACAGTAGTTTATTCAACCTTAAGTCCAAAGCACAATCAACAAAAGAAAAAATAGATAAATGGGACTACCTCAAAATTCAACACTTTTGCACCTCAAGGACTTTGTCAAAAGGGTGAAAAGGCAGCCGATACAATGAGAGAAAATACTTGGCAATCACATATCTGATAATGGTTTAATATCTTTAATATATAAGTAGATCATGCACCTCAGCAATAAAAAGACAAAGTATCTGATTAAAAATAAGCAAAAGGATAGTTTCAAGAGGTAGGCAAGATGGCATTGGTTTAAGTGGACACTTACCATCTCTCTCACAAAAGACAGGTGATTGCGGAAACGATCCTGCCCAAGTGAGCTCTTCTGGGAGCCTAAGGAACAGGAGCCTTTGGGGCATCGATCTGGAGGGAGCTGGACAGGGAGAGAGATTGCTCAAGATAAAACTGTGAGTTTTTAGCCCTGTTCCTGGAAAATATGGATGGCTAAGGCCCATCCTCAGGGCAAAGGGCCAGGGTGAACCAGGACTCCTCTGGGCCACCGAGTGAGAGGGAGCATTCTCCAAGAGAGGGAGGGTTCTGGCAAAGGGTGGAGAAGGGTTTCCTTTCTGTGGGTATGGTTGCATGGACCCCCTTAGAGCTTTGGGTTGCACACAATGTGGCTCAAAGTAGCACCAGGCTGAGGGGAGAGGCACATCTGATGAGGAAGCTTGATTTACCTAACTGCCCTGGGATACAGAGGTTTGGCTTGAGAGAGGGTGGAGTCTGCCAATTTAATTATTCCACACTGAGGACTATCAGAATGTCAACTCCCTTAAGGGATTCGGGCAGTGGAAAGCACTTAATAAGTTTTCGAAAGCCTATTTATTGTCCCCTGGGAGGAGGGGGTGGTCTAGAAGAGGCTTAAAAATCATTTCAGTGCAGTGTACTCAGTCATCAGGGTACCATTTGAATTTCAAAAGGGAACTCAACCAGACCATGAGAGGGAAGAGGGATCTGCTCACACAGCCTGTTGAATCCTGCTGCCCTAGGAGAATAAAACCTGCCTGGGGGAAACTGACTGAATAGCTTTCTGAAGAGCTAACTGACCCAATTAGAAAGGTAGCTCAGTGGAGGAATTTGTTCCTTGAATATATGAGGTCCCTAGTTCGAATTCTGGATCCTATAAGAGTAGTAATCCACTGGGATATCTAACATGCAGCTGATGCCATAGGACAGAGGAAACATAGACATTATTATTGTACTAGCTCATTTTGAGTCATTTATTTTTCAAAAAAAAAAAACTTACTTAAAAAAAAAGTATTAACTTAATTTACTCACTAAAATCTACCTCAAAACCTGCAGAGAGAAGCCTGCAGAATAATTAATTGATGAACACAGGCAACCTGAAAATATCCACAAGGGCTCAAGAAAGAGCACTGTTGTTCCTTAGCTTTCTTTGACTGCTTGCTTGTGTGTTTCTTTCTTTGTTTGTTTCTTTTCTTTCTTGTTTTTCTTTCCTCTTTCCTTTGCCCCCTTTTTTAAAAATCAGGTGCTGCTAGCTTGTTTTTTCTTTGCTGTGCTTCTTCTTCCTTGAGTTCCCATTTTCTGTGTATACTGATTATGTTAACTTTTCCTTCCTTCATCTTTCTATCTTGTGCTTTCTGTTGTGGTTGTTACATTCCACCTTTTAAAAATTACTCTTCAAATTTACAGGTTTCAATTTCTATCTTGTCTATTCTGTTTTTTTT
Organism: Cabassous unicinctus; assembly: GCA_029593785.1. Lineage (NCBI taxonomy): Eukaryota > Metazoa > Chordata > Mammalia > Cingulata > Chlamyphoridae > Cabassous > Cabassous unicinctus. Next base: position 2,406 of record JAQZBX010081364.1, on the reverse strand, counting down.
TTTTTTCTTTTATTGCGTTTTCCTTTCTTTCCTTTCTCTTCTCTTTCTTTCCTCATCATTCTGGCCTGTTAATTCATTCTATATATTTTTCCCTATTCAATTTCCCATTTCATTGTAGGTAATACATGTTTTTATTCCAATCATTCTACACTGTTACATGAGTTAATATTCATTTTCCTAAGTCCTATACGGCCCCTGTTTGAAATTTAATTATTATTAATATTATCCTTTTTCTTTTCTGACCTCTTTCATTTTCTCTGGCCCTACTCTTTTTCCTTCAAGGGAATATAGAAAACAGCAAGGAAATAGAATAAGAAGAATAAAGTGACAAAGAGAAAACTTAATCCACACACAAAACTAGCAATTAAACAAAACTCAAGAGCAGAGAGACAAGTTAATCAATGGAATAAACCCATCAAGATAAATCATGACCAGAGGGCAACAAAAAATTACACACCATACTAAGCAACAGGAAGACATGGACCAGTCCAATGAACAAACTAAAAATGAGGAAGAGAAAGAGAACATTGAACAACTAATCAAAGCTGTCCAAACAAATATCATGGACCAACTTAAAGAAGTTAAGGAAGAGTTTAAGGAAATTAAGAAGAAGCTGGGGAAACAAACTGAGAATTTGTAAACATGCATAAAAATATAATGAATATAATGGTGATGAATGGCACAATCCAAGAAATCAAAAAAGACAATGGGATCACGTGACAGCAGATTTAAACAGGCAGAAGAAAGAAATAGTGATGTGGAAGACGGTACATCTGAAATAAAACAAATAGTAGAACAGATAGATAAAAAGATAGAAAAAATCCAGCTGAGATTTAGGGATTTAACTAACAACACAAAATGCACAAACATACACATTATAGGTATCCCAGAGAGAGAAGAGAAGGGAAAGAGAACAGAAGGAGTGTTGAAGGAAATAATGGCTGAAAAATTCCCAGCCTTAATGAGGGACTTGGACTTACATATCCAGGAAGCACAGCACACCCCAAACATTATAAATCCTAAGAGGCCTACTCCAAGACATATACTTGTCAAAATTTCCAATGCTCAAGACAAAGAGAAAATACTCGAGGAAGCAAGAGAATAAAGACCCATCACATACAAGAGAAGCTCAATAAGATTAAGTGCTGATTTCTCATCTGAAACCATGGAGGCAAGAAGACAGTGTTATGACATAGTAAAGGTATTCAAAGAAAAAAACGTCCAAACACGAATTCTCTATCCAGCAAAGCTGGCATTCAAAAATGATGGATAGTTCAAAATATTCACAGGGAAACAGAAAATAAGAGAGTATGCCAATAAGAAACCTGCCCTTCAAGAAATACTAAAGGAACTTCTACATGTTGAAAGAAAAAAACAGGAGAAAGAGTGTTGGAGGAGAGTGTAAGAACAACTAAAAAGACCAAAAGAGAAATAAAAACAATATATGACATACATAAAGCTAAAGAAAATATGGCTGATGTAAGAAATTCCTGGTGAGTAATATAACACTGAATGTTAGTGGATCAAACACACCAGTCAAGAGAAACAGACTGGCAGAATTGATAAGGAAATATGAGCCCTGTATATGTTGCCTACAAGAAACCCCCTCACACCCAGGGAATCTGGGAAGCTGAAAGTGAATGGCTGGAAAACAATTTTACAAACAAACAACAACCATAAAAGGGTGGGAGTAGCTATACTAATATCAGATAAAATAGACTTTAATCTTTAGTATAAACCTATACTAAGAGAAAAAGAGAGACACTTTATATTAGTAAAAGGGGTAATCTTTCAAGATGAAAGAACAATAAAAAACAATTATGCACCTAATCAGGGTACCTCAAAATACATGAAGCAAAAACTGGAAAGACTAAGTGGAAACATAAATGTCTCTACAATTATACTGGGGGTCTTTAATACACCATTATCAAAATTAGAGAGAACATCTCACCAGAGAATCAATAAAGAAACAAAGATTCTGAATAATATGTTAGAGGATCTGGATCTATTAGATATATGCAGAACGCTACATCCAAATACAGTGGGATATACATTTTTCTCAAGTGCACATGGCTCATACTCCAAGATAGACCACATGCTAGGCCACAGAACAATTGGGATATTGGCACAAGGATACGCATACTGACCAATGGATCTGAATTGAGAGTTCTGATATAGATACTTACATATACATATACAGTTAACTGTTATTCGACAATATACATATACAGTTAACTGTTATTCGACAAGGCCATCAAGTCCACACAGTTGGGAAAGAATGGCCTCTTCAACAAATGGTGCCTGGAGACTGAATATCCATATCCAAAAGAATGAGAGAGGAACACCATCTCACACCTTATACAAAAATCAACTCAAGATGGATCAAAGATCTAAATATAAGAGCCA
>JAQZBX010081363.1:0-13686 GCA_029593785.1 Cabassous unicinctus | reverse complement strand
AAAAAATGCTCGACATCATTAGCTATTAGGGAAATGCAAATCAAAACTACAATGAGATACCATCTTACACCCATCAGAATGGCAGCTATTAAAAAAACAGCAGAATATAAGTGTTTGAGAGGATTTGTAAGAATAGAAACCCTCATCCACTGCTGGTGGGATTGTGGAATGGTTCAGCCAATGTGAAGGACAATTTGGCAGTTCCTCAGAAAACTAACAATAGATATTCCATATGATCCAGTGATTCCACTGCTGGGTATATACCCAGAAGAATTGAAAGCAAAGACATGAACAGATATATGCACACCAATGTTCATAATGGCATTGTTCACAATTGCCAAAAGTTGGAATCAGACCCAGTTCCCATCAACAGATGAATGGATAAACAAAATGTGGTACGTACAGACAATTGAATATTACTCAGCTCATTGAAGGAATAAAGTGCTAACACATGGAATAACATGGATGAATCTTGAATACGTAATGTTGAGTGAAGCAAGCCACGCATTGAAGGATGAACATTATATGATCTCACTGATTTGAATTGAGGAATGTGAGCAGTCTCTGAGAACCATTGTCTGAAAGATAGGTTAACAAGGGAGAGAAAGAGAACAGTAGGTTGTGAGCCATCCCCATATGGACATATTCTATGGTAAGGTGATAGAGTATAGTTGCATATTGAAGGATAGGACAGGTGGGTAGTGATATTACTGGGTTTGGTGGTGCAGAGTTGACAGGTGGGTAGATTAGGAAGGGCAGGTTAGAATACCCAGGGCATGTAACTATGAATTCTGTCATCCAATGAGTCAAGATAAGGGAGTGTCATGTGCCCCATGGGGATGGGGAGGAACAGAAAAGATAAAACAGGGGGTATTCAGGGGTCATGATAAATGTTTTTCATTACCTTACAGTAATGGACACAGGACATGGTAAATATCATCAAAAATTATTCAACTGCACTGTCTAAACTGTAAACTATACTGTGAACCATTGACAATGTTTAGTAGCTATGTTTCACTATCTGTATAACAGCTATAAAAATGCTACCATTCACACACACACAAAAAAAGTTTTAATATGGGATGAGGAAAGGGGAAGGAAATTGAGTATATGAGAGTCTCTACTATTCTGTGTGTGACTTTGCTGTGGCCTAAAACTTCTTTGAAAATTAAATGAAAATGTGGGAGACACAGGGGAATGAGAGGGGGAGGGTGCCATGGTACAGACTAGACACACAATAATGCAGTGATAAAAGGCAAAAAAAAATTTTTTTTTTAATTTTTCCCAATTTTTGAATGTCCCAATCTATTAATTATATTTTATTTTTGTTTTTTTTGTGAGTTTCAATTTATTTTATCAATTTCATTTAAGCTTATCATTATAATTTCATTTTCCTATTAATTGTATTTGGTTATTATGTGGGCTTCATCTTCAAGGAAGGTTTAGATCACAGAAGGGTTACAATGGGGCCTGTAGAGGATCTTTGGTGGGGGGTGTAAGGCATGGGGATTCATGTGACGAAGTTCATCTGAATATATACGAAACATATATAAAATTGTTCAAATGATCAAGGGGTGGGGCATGGTCATGGTTGGTAGACAATCACTCAATAAATGAGGGAATACTGAATTCCCAGCCTGGAGAGCTCTACCATACTCTACAAGGGAGCAGCAACAGTCCCCCAAGTGCAGGGGTAGTGTCTGGCAAAAGAGGATGGTCCACTGATGGGTTCTTGTTATTGATGACTAGCCCTACCAGTCTTTGCTCTTGTAATTGAAACTTAGCCGACTGTTATGGGGTGACTAAGGGTTGCCACCTGAGAGCCTCCTTGTTCCTCAAATGTGGCCTCTTTCTAAGCCAAACTCAGTATATGAATGCATTACCTTCCCCCCAGCATGGGACGTGACTCCCAGGGATGAGCCTCCTGGCAATGAAGGATTAATACCAAATGCCACCTGGCAATATGACTGGAAAAAGACCTTGAATGAAAGGGGGAAAAGGTAAAGACAAATGAGTTCATGTGGCCAAGAGACTTCAAAGAGGGTCAGGAGGTCATCCCAGAGGTAAAGCTTATGCACACCTCAGTAGGATCTCAAAGATCACCAAAGTGGATATCACCCCACACAAAGGGGCACCTAAGGGCTCTGGAGACACCCATGTCCTATATAAGGGAGGATAGCTCCAGAGATTGATGTCTTATCATTGGGCTGTACTTTGGAATCTGTGTTCCTGAGAGTGATAGGATTGGACTCAAATAAGTCCTCCCTGCACATGGTCCATCAGTCCCTTCTATTCAAACCTGTATGTGATGCTGGTGTTCATAGGTGTACTTACAGAGACTGGAGCCTCTGGCCTGCCCTTGTGCCATCTGTGCCTGGAAACTTGGTGGAGCTGCAACTCCTACTCTACAGCTCAATGGACTCACCCAGGTTACCTGGTGAGGAGACGATGATGGACAACGGCCATCCCAGGGAATGGAGAGCACCTGCAGCTGCAGGCAGAATAATCCCATCCACCGTATCCATGGGATATAAGCCCACTCTAGCTTGGAGGTGGAGTGGACATCACCATCCCAGACTCCTCAGGACTGGGAGAAGTGCTATGGACTAGAGTGGACTTAATGGTATTCTGTTGTAGACATATTGTGATTCAAGCAATGGAAGAAATTATAACAGTGAGGTGGAGCCAGTGGCCATTAGACGCTTTCGGGGCAGGGAAGGGAAAAGCAGTTATAATACTGGGGCTTTTTCAGGACTTGGGAATTATCATGACTGACATTACAATGACAGATATAGGCCATTTTACATCAGTACATACCATGAAGAAGTGTGTGGGAGAGAATGTGGTCTACAATGCGAACTATGGTCCATGCTTAGTGGAAAAGCCCCAGGATGTGTATATCCATTGCAGGTGATGTGCCACACTAATGAAAGATGTTTATGTGGGATGTTATGGGGGCTGTGGGAGGAGGGGAAGATGGGAATCCCTTTAATTTTTGTGTAACATGTAATCTAAACATCTTTTAAAAAATATATATATACATAAAAAAACATTTATGTAAGCAAATGCACATATATGCATATATATTTATATATCATTTTACAAATATTGGTTTCTATTGTGAAAAATTTTATTTTTACCCAGAATAAAAAAAAAAATTAAAAAAATTAATGCATTGGTTCCTGTAAATTCTCTCACTTGATTCTGAGAAGAAGGTAGATATTTTTCCATTTTACAGTTTTGTGAGTGGAGATTTAGGCAGATCATGTGACATTTTTCAGTATCCTTTATTCCATCAACTAATATATGTTTAATGTTTGAACTGAAGAGGTAATTCCTTTAATTCTTAACTATTTAAGCAACAGAGCTGACATATAAGCCTACGTCTTCTGATTCCATGCTCTCATATGATTTCCAGTATAGCACAGTCTCCTCTTCATTAGCGCTCGGCCTTTGATCCCTTTAGTAGTGGGCCCAGGACAAAAGGACTAAGATAGACATATTTATGAAGATGGAGTCATTGATTATCCAGTGATCTTTTTATTCTATAATTTTGAACATTCTTCCAGTGTGGAGGCCATGAAACCTGCTTTTCCCAGCAGTGAAGAGTATAAACCTGTGCATTTTAGCACAGACATTTTAAGATTGGCATCTAGGCTCAAAAGGAATCCTTAGAGACTGAAGAGAGAACATTATTTAAAGTGATAGAAATGTTTTAATGCTCAAAGATATTCTGTATCAAATAAAATCTTTCTTAGTACCCTGACACCTTTGGGAAATGTATATATATATATAAATGAAACTATCATAGGCAAGGCAGTTTGGGACTTGAGCATTGCAAAAAACATAGGAAGAACGCACTGATTCAGATTTTTTAAAATGCAGAAGGAAAAGAATGAAAGAAAGGGAAATTAGAATTAAAAAGACTTGATGGGTAGTTGTGCTTATGGTGGTATGTGATGGTGGTGGTGGTGTAGGAAGTAGGAAAGGAGGAAAGGTGTTGTGTTGTTTTATAATGTTTAAGAAAAAAAAACTATTTGTCTTATGGCCCCTGGCAAATGATGCCTAGTGAAAGTCTTTGGACCCCACTTTAATGAATTGGCATGAATTGGCGATTTGTGGATCAATTTCTGTATTGTAATAGTCTCTCAACTATTTGAAAATAGTCTGTCTTATATTTCTACTGAAACTTTCTTGCCTAGCATTATTTTTCTTAACAAAGTATCTTAAAAAAAAAAAAAAAGTAAAGGTAAGCTTAGCTCAGCCTTGTGAGACTGAAACTTAATTAAACAATAATAGTACCCATTATGGCACAGGAAAGAAGTAACTGATGGAGATTCGGAGGGAAATTAATACTCCACCTTTGCCCTTTATGGGATATCTATACACTGAAATGTAAACCAGAAGAAAATTACATATTAATGGATGATATTCATATTAGGAAAGGATTTCTTCGCTGTTAACTCTGTTTTCCATTAACAAAAACATTCACTGTAAGGTGATTTCAAAGAATGAAACATTATTGATTATTGTATTTTTCAGAGTTGATTTGCAGAGATGTTTTCAAGAATTCAGCTTTTACAAAACTTCCACATTTAATGCTGTACATTAAGAAATGTTACTATATAGTCTAAAATAAAGAATCTTCTGTGTTTGGACATATGAAAATTGGCAATGACTGCTGAAACACCAGAAAAAAATTAGAGTATTATCACTTGTAATACTCTTGTAAGGCACCATCTTAATTTTGATCAATTCTTTTATCACAACCATCAGAATATAGGAAAAGACCAAGTGCATTTATTTTTGTTTATTATTTTATTTTAAGAGCTTGAAATCCAGTACATTAAAGCTCCTACCTATTTATCAGGGAGAGGTCCTAGAACAATTAATATAATTTTTCTTTTAACAGTTTTTCCAATATACCTTTGACCTACAAATAGCATGTTACATCTTAAAAAACACCAAGGCAAAATTATCAGACAAAGTCACCATGATTGCTAGACTAGAATTCACTTGCATAACTTTGGTATGATGCTAAAACAATTAATCAAGATATAACAATTTAAAATACATAGGTATATTTTCATATTATATATAATCTATGTATATATATTTACATTTATATAAATAGAGCCCAGATATCCATCTAGCAATATGTATCGATGAATCTTTATATATAGCACACAGCATAATTCTAAGGGCTGCCAAAAGAAATGAAATGTCATGTTACTTATCTTTGAGGAACTTACAGGAATAGGAATGAATGACTTGCCAAGCAACACCCCACTGAGTTAATGTCACCTAAATGAGCATACTGGTTGTTATGGGGGGAGAGATCACCAAGTTACTGAGCCAACTTCCCCACTTCATACATCCTTAGAGCCCCAGCATCTTAATTCACAAGCCTGGATATTATTTTTTATTCATTTTCTTCTTTTTCCTTAAATTTGCTTGTTTGTTTGTTTGCTTGCTGGCTTTTCAAGCTTCCAGGTTCTTGATTTTCCCCTAAGACCATGCATCATGAGTCTAAAGTTCTGGGCCAACCAACCAGTTAAATAGGTCCATGGTCACCCTTCCTCTCTGGGCCAACTCACTAAGAATTCTTAATAACTCTCCTCTTCTCTTTTTTCTCAAGCCTTTTTTTTCCTCTCATACCAGCACCCTCTCCCCATCCCATTCTCACACTGCCAAACTTGGTCAGTAAACTATTCTTCTACTTGACAGAAAAATGAAAGCTATCAGGAACACTCTGACATTCCTGAGTTTTTGAAAGTAATATAAATGTATTCTACCCAATCCTATTCTATTATTCTTATGATAGACAGGTCATCCTCGCTTCTCTGAAGTTGATCCCTAGCCAATGCTTTGGATCTTATTTCTCCCTGCCTAATATCACATTTATGTTATCATTTTTCTTTTTCTTTTATTTTAAACCTAATCCCTCTCAACTGGATTCTTCCCAACAGCCTATCTACATATTTAAATCTCTCCTATTAAGAAAACATAAACCCCTCATTAAATCCCTCACCCCCTTCCAGCTACCTCCTTTTCAGAGACAGACCTCTCAAAGTGTTGTTCATACACACATTCTCCATTTCATCACCTTCTTTTCACTTCTAAACCTGTGCCACTGAGGCTTCTGGAGCCATATTACTCGACCTCTCAGTATCATTTGACGCTCTTGACCTTCTACTTCTTAAAGCCTTCTCTTTTATTGGATTCTGTGAAAACTGCTCCTCACCTTCCTTCTATTAGCATCTACTTTTTCTCCTTTGCAGGCTCATCCTCTTTTTCTGAGAAGGTTAACTTTGGGTGCTGAAGGCTATCTCTTCTTATCATTTGATTGTCTCCTCTTAGGCTATCCCATCTCTTCTTTCTCAGTGTTTATATAAAGCTGACTTACCAATTTATGTTACTATTCCAGACCTCATTCCAGTCTTCCAATATACATATTCTCCCTTCTTGAAATTTACTCCTTGATGTCATAAAGGGACCTCAATGGAACAAAATCCTGGTCCTCTTTGGCTTTCCCTTACTCCATGAATGGCATTGTCACCTATCAAGTTGTCACACCAGAAACTTTGGACCCTTACTCCACCCCTCCACCTCCTTCACCATAATCAATCCATCATCAAATTTTATTGATTTTACCACCTAAAGAGCTGTTAAATGCTTTTACTATTATCCACTCGTCACCAGTCTTGTTTACATTTCCATCAACTCTCTCCATGACTATTACACAATTTTCTAATCCATTGTCTCTTCTACCTTCCCAAGTGATTTTTCAAAATGTTAACATGATTTTCTCATCCCTGATGTTCATTAGCTTTACAGTCATCTTAAGATAATGTTAAATTACCATAATAGGTGGAAATCATATTCCCTTTGAATTCATTTCCCATCCTACTCCCCTAGTTCTCTCTGCTCCAGTCACACTGGCACTGGATATATTTTAGTCTTTTATATGCTCCAGATTCCCCATGCCCACAGGACATTTTGTACACATTCTCTCCATCAACAAATTGAGTCCCATTCATTCCTCAGATCTTATTTATGACATTATGTTTTCAGGATAGCCTTCTCTGATTTCCCTGATGCTGAGGATTGAAATGTGTCCTCCACAAAAGACATATGCAATTCCTAACCCCATTCCTATGGGTGTGAAGCCCTTTGTAAATAGGATTTTTTGAAGATGCTATTGTTAATGAAAGCATATGCTCATTGGTGAGTATGACCTTTGAAGATTCTATTTATACGAGGCCAAATTAAATCAGGGTAGGTCTTATCCTTGCCTGATAAAGAGCAGAAACAGAGACAGAGATGACTGAGAAGGAGAAGTAGAAGCCAAAAAATGAAGGAGATTGCTTTAAGACAGAGGCACAATGCAAGCCAAGTATCCCTAACAAGCCCCAGAGTGGTGCAGGCTCCAGCACAAAGCCTGCCATGTGGAAATCTTGATCTTGGACTTCTAGCCTTCAAAATTGTAAGCTAATACATTCCTTTTGCTAAAGCTGACCAGTTTGAGGTATTTTCCATAGCAGCCCTGGCAAAATGAGACACCTGATTAGGTCAAATCCCTCTGGCTAAGTCTCTATAATAAAACTAAGCATCACCCCTGTAGCACTTGTCACAATTAAAATTGCATTTTTGCTTGATGATTAACTTGCAAGCAATGTGCTTCCAGGAACTTTGACTATTTTCTTTATTACTGAAGTACCAATAATTAGCAGATACCAAATGAATGGATGAATGAATGAATGAATGTGGATCAACACTAGTGTTTTAAAGGAGCTGAAATTTTATCATGCTTTGAAGAAGGCAGAAAATATGCAGGACAAAATGAAATCAATTTAGAATTAAGTTCATTTTTGACCAAGGAAGGTGTCTCTTAAGAAATAACTTGATTACAATAATAATGCAAATAAAGAATGATAGATGATTAAGAGCATTTTTATATGGAATTAAGATAATTAACCAAAAACCAAGCTCAAACAGATTGGCAAAATACCACTGGAATAACTTTGACATTATGGGAGAGGGGACAGGTAGATTTTAAGGCATAAAATAATAACAGAAGCAGCACCTGCTCACTAAGATGATGAATGTCCAGGAAAAGACGGCATGCCTGTCACAACCTACATTAAGCTATACTTTGCTACTCATCACTGTGTATCTGATACTTCATGCTGGCCTTGACACTACGTCTGAAATAATAACAGCTACCACACAGTAAGGGACTAGGAAGTGTCGAATGCTGGAATAAATCCTTGCCCTTCATGAGCCCTGAGAGATGGAATACTATTATTGAACATCAGGTATGCATCAGGCACTTTGAGTATGTTACTTCATTAAAATTCCCAGAAACCCTGTGAAATGTATAATCATCATTTTATAAAGGAAGAAATGAAAAACCAGGGAATAAGTAATTTGCCCAAAACACAGAACTAGACAGCGTAGGCTCAGAAAATTAAGCCCATGCCTATCTGTATCCAAAGCATATGTCTTTTTCACCTCACCAAATTATTTTGTTAATCAAGATATTTTTTAAAATCTTTGAGGAGTAGTCATATAACAAACCATGATAATCAAAAACCTCATTCTGAATATTGACGGCATATTTATGCATAATTTGGTGGACACCTGTTTTGAACAAAGTAAATTAGAATGGTGCTGCTTTGAGTACAGCCTGATGTTAGCCACATCATGTAAAAAAGGAACAAGGTAGTTAGGGTGGAAAAAATAAATGATCAATAGAAGAATAATGATTTCCTGTCAGAAAATGTCTCTGGACAAGTAAGTACATCCTCAAGAGTGAGAAAAGTATAGACGTGAGAAGTTGATTTTAAACGATGCATAATGGAGCTGAATAAAGAGAATGTGTGTGTTTGTGTGTATGTTAATACTTTTTTTCAAGTAAAGGGAGGACAAATAGCCTTCAGCTTCAGCAATAATAGTGACATCTACACCAAAAGTTGGAAAGAAAGTTGATTTGATAAGGATAGGCAAAAGAGAAAAAAAAATCACCTCTCTCTTTCCCCCTACCTCACCACCACTCAAGTGACAATAGTCAGTCTAGTGAGATATTCTAGTGCCTGTAGGGAGTGGGGAGAAGAGAAGCCCTAAGGTTTAGCAAGAGACATCTTCTAACTACAAAAAAAAAGTGCATCCCTGTGCACTAATTTAAATGAAGTGTTTTCCCCTTTCTCTTCCTTCTTTCTTTCTCTTCCTTTCATTTATTTTTTTTCTTAACAAATAGAAACCTTGGTGGGGATCCAAACAATAGGATAAGAAGATCATTCATTGGGCAGCATATCATGAGTCCAGAAGACACCTATGATGGTAAAATAGATATTGATTCCAAAATGTGTATGTGATTTAAATTTAGCTCATTTCTCAAATGGACCATTTTCTTTGGAAAAAGAAAAATCTAGCACATCTCTTTACTTTGGCATTTCATTTCCACCAGAGGAAATGAATAATTTGGTGTTAGCCTAGAAATAGTTAAGCTGAGAAAGGAATCTTAAATTCCATCAGTATGATGCATTTATTCCTATTAAATTTTCTTATACTCTGAGTCTAAAGTAAATATAACTTTGAGAGCTAGAGCTTTACACCTGTAAACCTCTACATGCACACTATCCATGTGGTTTTCCCATTGGATACAAAGTTCGTGGTGGATATAATGCACTTAATTCTATGATAAAATAAACTTGAGCAAAATAATCATAAGTAAAGAGTATGCCTATATTAAATGTGAAAATTGTTTCCAGGCTAATGTAAGAAATATTAAATAAATTTAAGAAAAGTGAAGTATTGTTTATTTTTTTTTAAGGCTTCCATTTTATTACACCAACTAGGAAGTTAGATTACAGAAACAGGCAGATTGTATTTTAACTCAGAACCTACCATTGGCTTTACTGTTTAACTTTGGATAAAGTATTTAACCTCCCTCTTGTCAGATTTCTCTATGAAAGAAGGTTAATATTTTTCTGAAGATAAAATGAGCTAGACCTCATAGGAAGATTTTTCACAGTACCTGGTACATGTGCAGTATGTAGAGTATATAATTCACTAAATCTAATTGGTTTCTGAACCTTTCTGGTTGCTCTCCCCCATTCTTATCACAGCAAACTATACCTATGACCAGGTCTATTAATTATTCTGCAAAATCTGTTTCCCTTTGCATTTAGGTGTACCACATGAATGAAATCTAGCTTAGTAAGCAGAAGTGATTTCAAAGCATGGAGGATCATACTCTCCCACATATGCTCCTCCATGCTCCTTTCACCTTCCAAATGACTAGAATCCAGAGCACCTTCAAGGTGATCTTGGAATCCAAAAGATTAAGATGACAAAGACGCCATCAGCCTGGTTCCTGCCTGATTGCATAGGGTAGAACCCAATACCTAGAATGGCCCTGAATTGTTACATAAGTAAGAAATAAAGTTCTATGATATACAGCCATGACCAGTTAAGTTCTATTCTTTAGGACCAGCTAGCCTATCCTAAAACAATGACCCATTCCTCAAAATCCCCAAAGGAATTTGGCTAATCTGATCAAACTATTCCAGTTAACCTTTTTCCAGAGATACCTCCTTCTGACTCCATACTTTGATTTAAAGAATCTTCAGACCTTTAAACAAAGGAGTCATTAACTCTGGAAATGCCAAATGCTCAGATAAGGAGAGGTGTGGGATAAGGATTGCAATTCTATGTCCTCAGTGTTTAGGGTGACCACATATCCTGTTGGGTTCATGAGGGTCTCAGCTTATGCCTGATGTTCAGAATCCTGGAGAGTACATGCTTCTTCTCACGCTCACAGTGAAGCTTATTTGGATAATAAATTTGATGTTGACCCATTGACTGCCACTCATTCATTTGTTGAGTGACCACATGCTCTGCCTTTGTTTAGGCTTGGTCTTTGTAATAGACAAAACATACATCATAACCATGACCTTGAAAGGATCTGCTTGGTGAGCTACTCTTTAAAGACACAAAAAACACCCAGAGTCTACACAGCCATTCATAGTGTAAGGCCATATTTTTTAAATTTGCAAATAAGAGAGAACAATATTTTAAAAAGAGATGATAAAATGCCAAGAGAAGAATATATGTTTCATAGCTAATGATCTATTGTTTAGTGATCATTATATATTCCTTATATAATGTTTATAAATTGATATATTTTTAAATTAACTATGTATTGTAAACATTTTCCATATTACTAAATATCCTAGATCACCATTGTAATTGATTTAGACTATTTCATTGGAATTAACCCAACTACTTGGAGGATGTGTCGAGACTTGCTGGCAATATTTTCTCCCTTCCTTTCGCTCCTCAGTGCACTGAGGTGTGGTAGCTGTCTTCTTTGACACTGATCTTTTTTGACACTCTCCTCAGAGGTTGCCTTCACATTGCCAAATCTAGTGGGTCTTTTTCATTCCTTTTCTTATTGGATTTGTTGATAACATTATATGGTTCTTTATAAAACTCTATTTCACTGAGTTTTGCAAACTCTAATTCTTCAGAATCTCCTTTTTCTTTGACTGTTGCTTCTTTTCCTTCATTTCCTTTTTTGTGACTGTTCTTTGCTTTCTATTGAGCTTCTGTTCACAAACACAAATTTCAGAATTATCCAACTGTCTGCTTTTCATATCCCTTTAAAAATTCCATAGCCACTTCAAACTTGATTTTTCCAAAAACTGATTCAAGATCCTACTCTCAGAGGGCAGGTGAGAGGAAGTACAACGGTGCTACTTCTTAAACATTTCATAGCAGCAAGTCAATAAATGTAGACAAATAATGAAGCAGGTAAGTAAAAATAAAAAATACTGTAACTTCCTCATGTTTAACAACATTGTCACCTTAACACTGGAGAGTTCTTTTAGGAACATATATCTCTTATGAAGAAACAACTACTTGAAATTAAATTAAATTAAATTTCTTGAAATTAAATTACTTAAATTAAATTCCTTCTTTTTTTTGTTTTGGTTTCATTCAAAAATTTAATTGTGTATGTTTGAATAAAAATAGCATGTATAATATGTTCATGTTTGTTGTCTCTATATTTATACCCATAAATATACATATGTAGATAGATTTTTATTCTTTTTCTAGATCTATCATATATATATATGTATATATAGAGAGAGCTATGTATGTATTTAGATGCAGCATATTTTCTTTGAACTTTATCTTCATTTGTTTGCCTTATTTTTTTATTGATATATAATAGTAAACATCTATCTTTTTAAAAATTCTTTAAAAAAACTTCCCAGCCTACTCCACTTAGTTTTTCTATGTCAGATGATACCACCACTGCCACACTCACCAATTAGTAAATTGAAATTCATCTTTTGCTTTTCTTCATCCATATCCATTCTCTATGCTTGCTTGCCAAATCTGCCAATCTTACCTACTAAATAAATATTTCTCAAACAGTGTTCACTGTCCCCATTTCTACTACCCATCTTTTCATTCAGACTGTGATCACATCTTCCAGGACCACAGCAACAGTCTCTTCTCCAGAGGGTTGGCTTCTTCAAATACCTGCTACACACTGCTGTCAAATACAACTAACAAGTTGCCAAAAGACCAGGTCACTCTCTAGTTCAAAAGTCTTTGATGGTATTTGATAACCTGGAAATTAATGTATAGGTTCTCTTTCTTGGCTTATACAAGTTCTTCCAGACCTATCTGGCTGCTACAAACTTCTCAGACTCATCCTCATATCCAGAACTGCCCCCCACCCCCCCACCCTACTTTCTGTTTATTTGTTGTTCTACAAGATCTCAATCCATTCCTTGGCTTGGCTGGGTTATTCCTTCTGGCCACGAAACTGTTTATTTCCTTTTCTATTTTGCTTTCCTAAACCATGCACAGTCTTTAAAATTCAGCTCTTGAGGACTTCCTCAAAGAAACTATCCTGAATGCCCAAGATTGACAAGAGTCTCTTTGATGCACTTACAATATATTTGTTATGTGAATTCATTGAATGTATGGATAATTTCTAATTCCTTTTGGCATTCTTGAGCCCCAGCACAGTGTCATACAGAGATGCCTAGTCACCGCTATTTTAGGACAGATTAACAATTTGATAGGAAAATATTTTTATATGCAAGCGTTCAAAAGAAGGAGCCAGATTCCTATCCCACCCTATTCTTTGGTTCCTTTGATCAATTCATTCTCTGTCTTTAAAGTCTCCTAAACACGGAGGCTTAGTTTCTCTTATAAAATTAATGCTGAAATCATACTAGCCCTAGGAGTGTGGAAATTGAAGTACATGTCACAAAACCATCTTTTAGTTCATCAATAGGGTGAGAAATTAAGTGAGTTACTAAGCATTTGATATGTTCTTTGTCCTGAAAGACCTAGGAAAACATGTCAAATAACTCGGATTTCTAAAACGAGGAGTGATTGCCTTTTGTACTTATTAATTGTGTGATAATTGAAATGTAACTGAACTTTCCTCCCTCCCTCCCACCCTCCTTCCTTCTTCCCTCTCTTCCTCCCACCCTTCCTTCTTTCTTTCCTTCCTTCCTTCTTTCCTTCCTTCCTTCCTTCCTTCCTTCCTTCCTTCCTTCCTTCCTTCCTTCCTTCCTTCCTTCCTTCCTTCCTTCCCTCCTTCCTTCCTTCCCTTTTCTCTGGCATGAGACTATTCCCTCTCATATCATCAGTCAT
>JAQZBX010081362.1:0-13688 GCA_029593785.1 Cabassous unicinctus | reverse complement strand
GCTCCGGACCTTGGCAAAAGTCACAATCTGCTTTGCACCAGAGAACCTCAAGAGACTTGATCCTGCTCCTTTCTCCCCTAAGAGTTCATTTGACCTCCTCACAGCCCTGGAATAGCAGTTTAGAGCAAGGATCCGCCTCCCCCTTATACACATGGGGAAACTGAGGCCCGTGAAGACTGACCCAGGGTCCTGCAGGGACCAGCGAAGGCAGTTTTGGAACCCGGCCCATCTTCCACTAGACCAGGGGATCCAGCCCGCCACCTGTTTTTGAAAATAAAAGTTTTAACGGAACACAGTCATGCCCATTCCTTTATTTACTGTCCATAGCAGCTTTCCCACTACAACAGCAAAGATGAATAGTTGCAACAAAGAGTCTATGGCCCACAGAGTTGAAAAGATTTACCGTAGAAGAAGTTTGCCAACCCCTGCACTAGACCATACTTCCCTGTAGAAATGTTAAATCATCATCAAAATCATAATAATGACCTTCTATGTGCCTAGGCATCAAGTAACGCTTTTCTGAACTTTCTATTGGCACGTGAGGGTGCAGCTCAACCAAGTTCCACACACTGAACACACCTGCATAACCAGCGCCCAGACCAAGAAACAACACGACCACCCCCCAGAAGTCACCTAGCTATAAGGGTGACCACTTCCCCGACTTCTATCCGCACAGATTACTTTTGCCCGTTTTACTTTATGTTTTATATTCACGAACTCACACAGTGTGTGTCCTTCCAGGCTGGCTGCTCATAGTGAGCACGAGTGGTCTCGTTGTGTATCATCTTAGTTCATTAGCTCTGACCCCTGCAGAATCCATGGGGCAAGTGTGCCTCATGTGTGTCTCATTCTCCTCTCCTGGCCATTTGGGAAGTTTCCAGCTTGGAGGGATGAAGAATTATCCATGCAGGATATTTCATCACCACCATCATTTTACCCTGGCTTCAGCCCTAAGAGGAGGGATGAATTTGTAACCTCTTTTTTTTTTTTGAGGTACCAGGGCCTGGGGATTGAACCCGGGACCTTGTATGTGGGAAGCCGGCACTCAGCCACCGAGCCACATCGCCTCCCCAGCCTCATTTCCCCACCCCCACCTCCACCAGATGGCTCCCTCTATTTGTTCATTGTTGGGTTTTTTGCTCATTGTCTCCTCGTTTTTTCTTCAGGAGGCACTGGGAACCGAACCCAGGACCTCCCATGTGGGAGGCAGGCACTCAAGTGCTTGAGCCACATCTGCTCCCCCCAGCCTCATTTTAAAGCTGTGAAAACAGAGGCCCAAAGACATTCGCACAAGGCCATGCAGGTGGGCAGAGTCCTCTGAGAGGGTGTTTGCTGTCTTGGCGCTCTGGCTTCCCTGTCAGGTTCTGGCTTGAAATTCTACCCTGACTACACACTGTATGATTCCATTCATATGAAATATCTAGAAAAGACAGAACTATGGAAACGGAAAGCAGATCGTTGGTTGCCTGGGGCTGAGAGCAGAATCGATTGCAAAACGTTTTTTTGGGTGATGGAACTGTTCTAGAACTAAATTGTGGGGATGGTTTTGAATGTGTAATGTACAAACATTAAAACTCATCAGGTCCACTTAAAACGGGTGGATTTTATGGTATAGAAATTATACCTCAATAAAGCCATTCAAAAACTCCAAATTCACACTTGCTGATTTCTTCAGCCCACCCCCATGCCTCAGTTTCCCCTGCCCTGCCCACCTCACAGGGACGTGGACGTGTGCACACTGTCGAGGGCTGTGCAGCTATAGGACCCTCCGGCTCCCCGCACGATTGGATGCTCTCCACCGGCATGGCCTCTTTTGCAAAGACATCGGGGGTCCCCCGGCCAGAGGTGACGTCTGAAGCCATCGGGATCCTGTCTGAGTTTGTCGTGGCCGACCTGCCACCCTGCCGGGGCAGGAGAGCCACGCGCGGCGGATGTGCCGGCCCTGAGCCGTTTCTCCGAGTAGTCCCCAGAGACGGCCACTGCCTTTCAACTTCTGCACTTGTTTATTTTCAAAGGGACGTTGCCAGACCACTCGGCCACTCCAGCCCTTTCATGGTTTGTTTCATTCAGGAGATTTCAGGAAGAGAGAGGAGGTAGAGCAACCTGAAACAAATCCTTCTGCCAGCAAAGAACTGTGGCAGGCCCCAGCCGTGAGGTTGGAGGGATACGTGTGAGTGGGGACTCAATTATAACATGGGGCCAGGATGTCCCCTTCCTGCACCCCAGCCCCCAAAACCCTGGGGATAAGGATAATGTTATTACTAATTGCAAATATTCAACAAATGACACCAGAAGAGTTGGACATCCATGTGCAAAAAAAATAAAGGACTTCAACCCATGCCTCATACCTTCTAGCAGCAAAATTCACTAAAAATGGATCATAGACTCTAAAAATTCCAGAAGACAACACAGGAGAAAATCTTTGTGGCCTTGGGTTGGGCAAAGATTCTTAAATATGGCATGAAAGCAATACTCATCAAAAAAAACTTCGATAAAATAAAAAACTTGTGTAAGCTAAAGACACTAGGGGAATGAAAAGACAAGCCACAGACTGCCAGCCAATATTTGCAAAACACATATCTGATAAAGGACTTGTATCCAGAATATATGAAGACCTCTCAAAACTCATTAACAAGAAAAAAAAAACAACAATAAGGAGGGGGGACAAAATATTTGCATAGACACTATCAAAATAGATATACTCTGCGAATATTCTCGCTGTCCTGATTCTGTGATAATCAGGGGAGGCTAAACATTCGCTATATTAGAAACCATGCATGTGTCCCCAGACCTAGTTTCTCTCCCTAGGTCTGGTTTTTAGATTGCTGGTGATAAACTAAGCCTGATTTAATATATGACCATCCTGTAGGGGAAAAGACTGTAACTCTAGGTATCTTTGGTCAACCTTAAGAGATATAGCAGGGGGACAGATGTGGCTCAAATGGTTGGGTGTCCATCTCCCATATGAAGGGACCTGGGTTCGATCCCCGGGACCTCCTGGTAAAAATTTAAAAAAAGAAAAATATAGAAGGCGCGTGGGCTGCCAGGCCCTACACGCGGGTGTGCAGTCAGGCCCCGCCAAGCCAGGCAAGATGATTATGTAACAGGAGAGTGACACAAGGGACAGCCAAGACGAGACGTGCTGAAAAACCAGGAACTAAGGTGGTGCAGGTGGTGGGACGCCTCTCTCCCACATTGGAGTTTTCGAGGATCGAATCCCGGTGAAGCTAGGAGGAGAAGGATGAGAAGAAAGGGCAGGAAACAGACACAGAGAACAAAAACAGCAAAAATGGGGGTGGTAAAAATGGATAAAAGTAAGTAAATAAATAAGTCTAAAAAAGAGAGAGAGAGATACTGATAGCAAATAAGCACCTGAAAGATGCTGAACATCATCAGGCATTGAGAAAATGCAAATTAAAACCACTATGAGATATCACGACATTAGGAATGTCCAAAAAGACTGACCATACCAAGTGTTGGAGTGACTGGAATTCTCATACATGGCCAGTGGGAATGTGAAATGGTATGGCCACTTTTGAAGAGAGTATGGCAGATTCTTACGAAGTTAAACATAGACTTACCATGTAACCCAGCAATCTCACTTCTAGTATTCACCCAAGAGAGATTTAAATATATAAAAAACCTGTTTGTGAATGTTTAATCACCAACAACTGGAAACAACTAAAATGTCATTCAACTGGTGAATGGATAAAGAAATGGTGGTGCAGTCATATAATGAAATAGTACCGAACAATAAGAAGGGGGATCTGATGTGGCTCAGTGGTTGAGCGCCGGCTTCCCCACACGAGGTCCCAGGTTCAATACCGGGCCCTGGTACCTTAAAAAAAAAAAAAATTCATGTAACAATAAAAAGGAATGAACTCCGGATGCACACAACCACCAAGAAGACTCTCAGATACGTTACTCTAAGTGAAAGAAGCCAGACTCACAAGGCTATTAACTGAACAGTTCCATTTTGGTGACATTCTGGAAAAGGCAAAACAATAGGGACAAGAAGCAGATCAGGAGTTGCCAGGGACTGGGGGTGAAGAGGGTGTTGGAACTGTTCCCTGTCTTGATTGTGGTGGTGGGTACACAACTGTATTTATCTGTCAAAACTCACGGAACTGTATGTGAAAATACATGATCTTTACTTTGTGTAAATAATACCTCAATAAAAGAACAAAGCAAAAATAATTCAATAGTAATAGCAAACATGGCAGCACTTACTATGTGCCAGGCACTATTTTAAGTACTTTACATATATATAAGCTCAGTTCTCACAGCAGTCCTATGAAGTCAGTTTTAATTGTCCTCAAATTGTGAAAGTTTTGTCCCCAGGGCTCTCCTAATTAGTTTCCTCCCCCCTCAGTTTGGTCCCCAGGGCCCCTTTCTCTCTGGAAGCTTCACCTCCCTTTGCTGTTCTCTGCTCTCTCCACAGCTCACAGTAGGAAAAGTTTCCATTTGCTTGTTCCATGAGGGGCACTCAGAGGATAATAAGGCTTAGCAGGGATTGCAAATTCAAATGCTTATGGGAATCAGATAGGTAATGTAAATGAAGAAAACAGGCCAGTGATAGGGAGTGGTGGGGATTGCGGAAAACTGAAGAGCACATGCCGTGTCTAAAGGAGACAGTTGCTCCTTAGTTCCAGCTGCTACCATGTGGAAATTAGGGACAAGTGTTATTTCAAAAAAATTCTAATATCTAATGTTTATATGAAATGTCATATATATATATTTTAAGATTTTTAGTTTTGTCATGATTTTTTAAATGCTAGCAAACAAGTCCAATTAAAAAGAACTGGCTAGATGTTAGATTTTAAAGATATTTTCACTCCTAAGTAAATGGGAATGCATCCCATGTTTATGGATTGGAAGACTTAATATTGTTAAGATTGTCCATAAGCAATCTACAGATTCAGCAAAATCCCTATAAAAAATTTTTTACCATTTTTGCATAAATGGAAAAGCTGATCCTCAAATTCATATGGGATAGCAAGGAACTCCAAATAGCCAAAACAATTTTCAAAGAGGAGAACAAAGTTGGAGGACTCTCACTTCTCGATTTCAAAACTTTCTACAAAGCTACAGTAATCAAAACAGTGTGGGGACAGATGTAGCTCAAGTGGTTGAGCCCCTGCTTTCCACATATGAGGACCCGGGTTTGATCCTCGGTACCTCTTAAAAACAAAAAAACAACAACAAACAAATGAAAAAACCAACTTGGGGAAGCTGATATAGCTCAGTGGTTGAGTGCCGGTTTCCCACATACCCCAGCCCCGGTACCTCAAAAAAACCAGTGTGGTACTGGCATAAGGATAGCTATACAGACAACTACAATAGAATCAAGAATTCAGAAATAAATCCATCCATGCAAGACCAATTGAATGTTGACAAGTGCCAAGATCATTCCACAGGGGAAAGAAAAATCTTTCAACAAATGAGGTAGCCTATGAGGCTCAGTGGCTGAACGCCAGCTTCCCACGTACGAGGTCCTGGGTTCAATCCCCAGCCCTGGCACCTCAAACAACGACAACAACAACAACAACAAAAACCCACAAATGATGATGGGACAACTGGATGGCCCCATGCCGAAGAATGAAGTTAGATGCCTACCTTACACCACATACAAAAATTAACTCGAAATGGATCAACGATTTAAATATAAGAGCTAAACTATAAAACTCTTAAAAGGAAACAGAGGAAAACATCTTCGGGACCTTGTGCTAGGCAGTGGATTCTAAGGTTTTATGCCCAAAGTACAAGCAACAAATTTAAAAAGTGTCCTCCTCACTTCAGACACCAGCCTCAAGTTGGGGGGGTTCCTGGGGCCACCCTCACTTCTGACCAACTGGCTACAAATTTGGGGGTTCCCACAGCTCCCCTCAGCTTTGATAATGTGCTAGAAGGACTCAGAACTCAGGAAAGTGCTCCACTTAGGATTATAGTTTTGTGGTAGCAAACAGGATACAAAGAAGGAACACCTCCCCAAAGTCAGGCTGCTAGTAAGCGGCTCAAGAACCAACTCTAATCGTGTGGCTGGTCATTCTGTCTGGCCAGCCCCACCCCCAGAGTGCAGGTGCAGGTGCCACCCACCTCCATCATCACATCAGCATAAACCATCAGGTATGTGCAGGGGTCCTCCATGAACAAGGAAGACACTCCTGTCACTCCAGAAATTCAAAGGGTTTAGAGTTTACCTGCCAAAGGCCCGGACAAAGGCCAAACCTCTTTTTAAGTGTAATGATAATTATTCATTGCACAGAGAGGATAGTTACAAAAATTCGGAGATAAATAGTAGAAGTAATAACTGAATAAATGGAAAGGGTTCCCTCTGGGGATGTGGTGGCATCAGGGGCTGGGATGTATGAGGTTGGGGAGAACTGCTCTCTTAAATGATAAACCTTCTATTTGGTTTTTTAAACCTCTGTATTTCACTTTTATGAAAATATTTTTAAATGATGGTTTTACTTATTTATTTATTTAAAAGATTTATTTATTTATTTATTTATCCCCCCCTTGCTGCTTGTGTTTGCTGTGTCCATTTGCTGTGTGTTTTTTCTGTATCTGCTTATCTCCCCCTTGCTGTGAGGTCTTGCTGCATCAGCCCACCGCGCCGCGCAGGCTGGCCTGCCCTCACAAGGAGGCCCCGGGAAGCGAACCCGGGGCCTCACACATGGTAAACAGGAGCTCTATCGATTGAGCCACACCCGCTTCCAATGATGATTTTAAAAACTCAACTATAATATATATATATATTTTTTAAGATTTATTTATTTATTTATTTATCCCCCCTTGCTGCTTGTGTTTTACTGTGTCCATTCGCTGTGTGTTTCCTCCGTGTCTGCTTATTTCGCCCCTGCTGTGAGGTCCTGCTGCATCAGCCCACCACGCCATGCTTCCGGCCTGCTCTCACAAGGAGGCCCCTGGAAGGGGACCCAGGGCCTCCCACATGGTAAACGGGAGCCCCATCCGTTGAGCCACACCTGCTTCCCTATAATATATATTTTATTTTATTTTTCCATACTGTTTATTTTTTCTTTTTTTTACTTTATTTTGTACATTTAATAATTGAAAATATAAACAATTAAAAACTAAAAAGTAAGCACAGATGAATAAATATATACATCTCTCAATAAAATGTACTGTATATATATAAATTTTTTTTTTGAATCAAACAATATGTTACACAATATATTTGGTTCATAGTAACGCATTCATACAGTATTTGTCCCTTTGTCCACACTGTTTCTTGTGTCTCATGCCTTTCTCTTACTTTAATTTTTGTTTTGCTGGAGAACAACCTCTAATAATTCTTTCAGAGACGACCTGTGGGTGAAAAACTTTAAATCCTTTCATGTCTAAATATATCTTTATTTTGTCCTCCTACTCATCGGTTTGATCTGGGGATAGTATTCTAAGTTCAAAATAATTCCTCTTTGAACTCTGTTGAGATTTCTCTATTGTCTTCCAAGATTAAGCATCCTCTATGAGAATTCTAACATTAGTCCCAGACCCAGTGTTTATCTTTTTTTCCCCTCTTCCCTTTCTGGAAACTATTAGGATTTTCTCTTATTTTCGGTGTTCTGAAATGTCACTACAATGTATCTTAGGTGTGGATTTTTACATTTATCTTCCTTGGCTCTTGGGGAACCTTCTCCCCCTCTCCCCCCATTTATTGAGGTATAATTTACCTACAGTAAAATTCACCATTTTTAGGTATAAAGATCTATGAATTTTGATAAACTAATACAGTCATGCGGCCACCACCAAAAATCAAGCTATAGAGTATTTTCACCAAAATGTTCCTTCATGCCATTTTTGTAATCAACACCCCGCTCCCGAACTCCTGGAAGCCAAAATGTCATTTCTGACTCAATAGTTTTGCCTTTTACAGAATGTCATATAAATTAAATCAAACAGTACATGGTTTTATGAGTCTGGCTTCTTTTACTTAGCATAATGCTTTTGAGAGTCATCCATGGGGATGTGGGGCACCTTTCAATCCAAAGGTATAGAGATCATTCACGCAGTTCATATGGCTGCTTTCCATATGATCGGTGTGTACTTCCTGGCTCCCTTGTGGTTGAGTGGGGCCAAGTGATTAGTTCTGGCCAATGAGCTGTGAGTACATGTCCCTTCTGGGCCAGAGCATTTAATTGACAATGAGAGACAGGCCTTCCTGAGTTCTTTCTTTTCCCCAAGCGGATCCCCAAGTGACTGGCAACACTCAAGATGGTGGCTGTTCTGTCAGCCTGAGTCTTGGTGTGACAACAAATTGCCCACCTGTCATGGGCATGGAGTCAATAGATAGGTGGCTTGTGCAATAAATAAACTTTTGTGGTTTTAAGCCGTTGAGACTTGGGGATGGTTTGTTATCACATAATCAGCCTATATGAACCATACAGAAGGCTTGTGTTTTCCTTTAGCACTGGGAAATTTTCTTGTATTATTGCTTTGATTATTTCTTACCTCTTCTTCCTCTCTCACTTTGTTTTTTTTTCTTTCTGGAACTATTAGGCAGGTACTGGAACTTTTGAATGTATCCTCTATGTCACTTAACCTCCCTCTGTCCTTTTAGCAGTTCTTTGTTTTTGCAAAACCCTCAGTTTAAATCTTCTAGCTCTTTAATATATTTTTCATTGTTCATTTTGCTGTTCAATTTAACTGTTAAAAAATCATATTTTAATATTTATTTTCTGACATCTGTTTGCTTCTTTCTTCACAAAAGGTTGTTTAATAGGTACAGAATCTTCCACGTAATCTCTAGGGCTACTAATCATTTTTAAAGTTTATTAATTTTTCTCCTTAATTGTTAGTTCTACTGTTAATTGATTATGTGGCTTTCTCACATGGTATTGGCTTTCCTTAATTGTTTGCTGACTTGTGCTTATCTAGAATTCTTTGTTTTGGAGAATTCCTATTTGCTTGTCCATGGAAGCTGATTTGATTACAATGGAGTGTTCCTTCTGCTTTTGAGAAAGGATTTGGCTATCTTATGAGGTTCTGTTTTCTTTTTATCTTCAAAAAAATTTATTTATTTATTTATTCCTCCCCACCCCCTTGTTGTTGTTGTTTGCATTTGCTGTGTCTGTTTGCTGTGTGCTTGTCTTCCTTTTAGGAGGCACTGGGAACTGAACCTGGAACCTCCCATGTGGAAGGGAGGCACCTAATCACTTGAGCCATCTCTGCTCCCTGCTTTGTTGTCTCTCATTATGTTTTTCCTCCTTGTGTCTCTTGTTCTGTCATCTCGTTGTGTCAGCTTGCCGTGACAGCCTACTGCATCAGCTTGCTGTCTTGCTCATCTTCTCTAAGAGGCACCAGGAACGGAGCCCAGGACCTCCCCTGTGGTAGGTGGGAACTCAGTCGCTTGAGCCACATCTGCTTCCAGTTCTGTTTTCTTGATGTTTGTTTTCTGGATGTGGGAGCTCCTTGTACTTCCTGGGAGTTGTTAACTACCTGGGTCACTGCCCTGCATGTCCCCTTCTCTGCACTTGCTGTTGCCCACTGTTCAGCAGGAGGGTATGTAGGGAGCCATCAGCAAGCATTTCCACATTTCACTAAAAACAGACCTGGAGACCTTCTCCTTTCAGCTATTGATTCAGAGCTTAGCACTTTTCATAACTGTTATCTCACTCTCAGCAGTCCTCTTCTTCCTGCAATTTTAGCTGTGATTTTCCTCAAGTCTTGTTTTTTCTCTAATGCAGGCTTCTGGGAATTTATGGTAAGGATTAAACAAAGTATGTCTGTGTACTGAATATGGCCCAGTTTACAACCTCAGCCATAATGTGTTATCCCCTCCCAGGCAACTGATGTCTTATTTTTGAAAATTTAAGACAAATTTATAAAAGGCAAAAAATAAAAGTGAAGAAAATTTTAAAAATACAGTTTTTTTGGAAAACTTAGAAAATGTAGATGGATAAGCATAAAGAAGACAATAAAAATCACCCAATCCAGAGATAACTAGCATTAACTTTATAGTGCAGCTTTCTGACATTTGTTTTAAACACACACAAAACACACAAACTTATTTTCTGAATTTGATATCAAACAGTGATAGTGTCTAAAGTTGTTTTTCCACTCAACAATATATCATAGACATTTTTCCATGTCAATATTTATGCACTTATATCATCACTACAAAGATCTTGCGTGGTGTCCCATTATATTTGGGGCAAAAATATATTTTAAAAATACCCTTTTGTTGGATATGACATTTTTTTAATGTTCACTATTATAAATGATGCTGCAATTATCATTGTTATACACATATCTTTGAAATTCTAGAAGTGGAATTGCTGTGTCACATGTGGCTGGGTGCTTAAGATTTGACCAAGGAAAAAAGTCTTCAGGTAAAGGAAGGCAACTCAAAGTGTGGGTTTTCAGACATTGGCAACCAGAATTGGAAGAGGTGGTGTGAGCAAGGGGGAATTCTCAAAGCCACACCTGTAAGCTGCTATCTGGGCCAGCCCAGCCTCCTTGGAGACACTGGGGAAGAAGCTGGGCCGCCTCTTTGGTAAGTGCCCTGTCCCTTTCACTCCATACACTCCCTTCAGGAGGCCATTGTCCACGTGCTCAGCCCACCCAAATCTGGAAGTGAAACTGGCTCCAAAGCAGAGCAGCTGTGGAGGACTCAGAGGCCGTTTGGGATTATGGTGGGTGCTCCTGGCCCAGGGGCCTCGCTTGTCCTCTGGTGCCATGCCCCTTCCCCCACTAGGCTGCCCTTGAGCCCCGGAAGCCTTCACAGCTTTCTAGAAGTGTCAACTATCAGGCTGAACCATATGAAATGACTTTCTGTAGGTCAAAAGGCAGCTGAGTATTGGTGAAGCCCAGACACCCTCTGGTCTGGTTGATTCCTTCCAGAACTCTGTGTACTTTTAAGAAGAGCTTATTCTTATACCAGGAACCATGGCAAGCACCGTGCAGCCATTGTCTTTTATTTTTTTTAATTTTTATTTTTTTTTAAAGATGTATTTATTTATTTATTTATCCCCCCCTTGCTGCTTGTGCTTGCTGTGTCCATTCGCTGTGTGTCTTCTCCGTGTCTGCTTATCTCCCCCTTGCTGTGAGGTCTTGCTGCATCAGCCCACCACGCTGCGCGGGCTGGCCTGCCCTCACAAGGAGGCCCTGGGAAGCGAACCCTGGGCCTCCCATATGGTAAACGGGAGCTCTCTCTATCGATTGAGCCACACCCGCTTCCCTGTCTTTTATAATTATCACAAGTTTCAGAGGCATAGGAATTGTTCTCCATTTGACAGATGAGAAAACTGTGACTCAAAATTTCTTTTTGAATTGTTGAGGGGCTGGTTCGCCTGGTGAAAGTAAGATTTTAATAGTAATGACAATATTTTGAGCAGTAGCTAAAGGACCTGGGGTCTAAAGGAAGAGACCTGGGTTCGAATCTTGCTCTGCCACTTAATAGCTGTGATGCCCCTGAAGTTTCCTTAACTTGGCAGAATCAGTTTCCACCTCAGTGGACGTGACGGCTCAGCATAAGGAGTGTTTTTGGTCTCGTTTTCACGTTGGACAGGTCCCTTCGGCATTCTGACTCACTCTTCTAATCAATAAAATGCGAATAACAGCCACCACATGAGGAAAAACCCCGGCTGAGCTGGAGGACACAGTTCCGGCTTCTGCAGGATGAAGCAGGGCCTGGAGGGGGAAGGAACCCCACCCCCAGCCACCACGTGGAGCGCCAGCCGGCCCGCAGCGAGGCCGCAGGGCGAGTCTCCCAGAGCGCGGGGCGGGGTGGGTCCGCACGGCCCCGCTCGGCCTCCCCAAGGGCGGACCCGAGAGCGCAGAAGGCCGTCCCCGCGGCCCGCAGCCACCCCGGAAAGCCCAGGGGGAAGGGGCGCGAGGGGCGGGGCGGGGGCGGGGCTCCGGACCCCCCGCCCCCTTTTTTGTCCTCCTAGCCAGGGAAAGGGTCCCCTGCGCCTTTAAGAGGCCGACGCGGGCAGCCGATTGGCCGAGACGCGCCGCTGACGTCGCGCGGGGGCTGGCGCCCCTCGGCCTGCTCGGCCCGCGCCCTCCCCCGCCGCCACGCCGCGCTCCTGGGCAGTCGGCGCGCGGCCGGGCAGGCGCCCCCTCAGCCTCGCTCGCTCGCGTCGCCCCGGGCCCCGGGGGATGCCCCCGGCCGGGCCCTCCTCATGGCCGCCGACGTCTTCAGGTGCTCCCCGCGCCGGCCCCAAAGCCGGGGCCGCCCCGCGCTGCTCAAGCCCCGGGTGCCCGAGGACGACGACGACTCGGACACGGACGAGCCGTCCCCGCCGCCCGCCCCCGGCGCGGCCGCCCGGGCTCACGCGAGCGCCGCGCCGCCGCCCCGGGCCGGGCCGGGCCGCGAGGAGCCGCCGCGCCGCCAGCAGATCATCCACAGCGGCCACTTCATGGTGTCGTCGCCGCACCGCGAGCACCCGCCCAAGAAGGGCTACGACTTCGACACGGTCAACAAGCAGACGTGCCAGACCTACAGCTTCGGTAAGACCAGCTCCTGCCACCTGTCCATCGACGCCTCGCTCACCAAGCTCTTCGAGTGCATGACGCTGGCCTACAGGTAGGACCCGGCGACCCCGGGCAGGCCCCCTCGCCAGCGGGGCCTCGCAGCTTTGACGGAAAAAACCCAGAACAACACGAGGGGGCTGGGCCGCCTGGGGACCCCCTGGCTTCACGCATTCCCCTCAGGAGGGTTTTAGGGGTCTGGAGTCCCCAGTGAAAGAAAGGGGCCGGTCCTGGCCTCTTTCCTCGGGTCCTTCCAGCTTCACAAGCCCCGGCCGGGCCCTCTGCTCCAACGTGGGCATCCCCCGCCCGGAGGCTACTGCTTTTGGACCCGAAAGAGGTGTAAACGCCGGCGGCACCTTGCCTGACCTGCCTCTCTCACCTCTTCCCCCAAACGCTTTGTGTGCCTCCAGCACCGCGGGGGCGTGGTTAAGCCCACCTGCCTCGGTGCCCGGAGCCCTGGCTCCAGTGTTTAATGGTCGTGTAACATGGCAGAGCCTAAGTGTAAAGAGGGGATGACAGGAGTATCTGCCTCCATGGGGCTGTTGTGGGGATGGGAGGAAAGGGAAAGTGCTTATTCCCAGCCTGGCAGGTAGGGTAGTTAGATGCTTGATCAGTGTTGGCAGAGGGAGGCAGGGCCCCCCACTTCCCATTTATTGGGAGGCCTCCCCCATCTTGGTGCCTCCTAAGAAGGCCTTTGGAGCAGCAGCTGT
Source organism: Cabassous unicinctus (assembly GCA_029593785.1). Classification (NCBI taxonomy): domain Eukaryota; kingdom Metazoa; phylum Chordata; class Mammalia; order Cingulata; family Chlamyphoridae; genus Cabassous; species Cabassous unicinctus. The sequence goes on along the minus strand of JAQZBX010081362.1, from coordinate 483 downwards.
TGAAGGTGCAGTCTGTCCTGGCACGTTGGCGGGTTCTCAGGCTGGCCCTGAAACATTATATGAGGGAGATGTCAGCCTCTAGGGCAGGTATCCCAGACGCCATCCTGGCATGTCCATTCTGCTGCAGGCGGGGATCCCTTTTTCCTAAGTCATGGAAATGCCTGGTCAGTAAGGGTTGCAGTGTCTTTCCACTTTCTCTCCGTTCCCCGGTGTGTATGTTAGGTATTGCTTCAGGTGACTTTTGTCCCTCAGCAGCAGAACTTCTTTGGGCTGGCTGCATTGGCTTAGGCCGCCCAGCCCCGCACGAAGCTCATTTTATAGGATCTCTCTTGAGTTGGGGTTATTGCATAGCAACTGGACTGACTGGGGCTTTCTTAGGTTGACTTCTGTAGGAGCACAGGGAGAGTTAGAGTTTCCCAGGAGACTCCAGAAACAGTGTAGAGAAGACTAGGAATAGTACCCCCTCCTTTTTTTTTTTTTTTT
>JAQZBX010081361.1:0-13682 GCA_029593785.1 Cabassous unicinctus | reverse complement strand
ATGAATAAATATATACATTTCTCCATTAAATGTAATGGATACATATAAAATTTTTTTTTGTGTGTGTGGATCAAACAATATGTTACACAATATATTTAGTTCATAGTAATGCATTCATACAGTATTTGTCCTTTTGTGTCTGGCTTGCTTCACTCAGCATAATGTCCTCCAGATTCATCCATGTTGCCATATGCTTTACTACTTCATTTCTTCTTACAGCTGCATAATATTCCATCGTGTGAATAGACCACAGTTTGTTTATCCACTCATCTGTTGATGGACACCTGAGTTGTTTCCAACTTTTGGCAATGGTGAATAATGTTGCTATGAACATCGGTGTGCAGATGTCTGTTCGTGTCACTGCTCTCAGTTCTTCTGGGTATATACCCAGTAGTGGCATTGCAGGGTCACGTGCCAAGGCTTTTGACCTGACAGAAAAAAAAATGGGGTTGCCATTTACTCAATTGGGAAAAAGAGTTGGTGGAACAAGTTTGAGAGGGGATGAGATCCTCAGTTTTGTTTTTTTGGACATATCTGGTTTTAGATTTATTAGGTCTGAGGTGCCTATTGGATAAATTGGCAAGGAAGAGGCTTGTTCTATAAATTAGGAGTTTAGGAGAGAGGTTGGGGCTGAAGACATGGATTAGGGCGTCAGCTGAGGGTAGTCTTAAAACTGTGCATGGGACAAGAAGAGACCATCAAAGGAATGAGTGTAAGGAGAAAAGAGATAGGAGGACCGAGCCTGGGGCCCTCCGATGTTTAGAGGTCCATAGTCAGGATTGTTGCAGGGATTAAATGACAAGAGCACACCATCAGCTTGGGGCCTGGCGTGTTGTAATCATGGGGCATGTGGTATTATTTGATTGGAAGTTGGCTTATAAAAGCCCTCTGACCGGCATCTTTCTTCCTTTGTGTTTTGTTTTGTTTTGTTTTCCCAGATTTTTACTTTCTTTTCCAACTAATTACTAAAATTATACATATATATTTTTTACTCATTTATTCCCTGAGTCAATCCTGTGAAAATAGCTACTGCCCTCTGCTTTATAAATGAGGAAACTAGGGACAGGGAAGTGAAGGGACTTGCCTGAGGTCACACACTAAGTGCCTGATACAGAACCAGGATTTGAACCCAGGCTCCCAGACTCTGAACCCCCTGATCTTTTTACTACTTCCTGTTGGCCTAAAGGAAAGGGAGCCTGGGTGGGTGCAATGGGGGCCCACTAGGAGATATCCAGCCTGGCCTTAGTGTCAAGGAGAGTGGCTAGCCAGAGGAGAGGGGCTCAGAAAAAGGCGGTCAGTCTGGAAGAGGTCCAGGGGCCTCACTGAAGGAGGCTGGAAGGATGCTGGTGAGAAGAAAGGGGACATGGTGTGTGTTGGGGAGAGGAGGCAGAGATTCATCAGCACCTGCACGGAAGCCAAAGGACTCCCAGAGTGGGGAGGATCAGGCCTCTGTCCCCAGAGTCTGGCCCAGCCTGAGAGTATGGGGAGTGGACAGTATAGGGCCTGCTGCCTAAGCCCTGGAAGGCCTGTCCAGACTGCCCCTCCTTTCCTGGGCTGCCAGGACCCAGGATGGCACAGGAAAGGTCTAAGTGTGCAGACTCAGCTCCTGGGGGTCTCAGCTGATCCTGCTCTCCAGCCTTGGGAACTGGATGTGGGAGGCACAAGGCTACCGACCTTCCCTGCTATTCCCGGTCCCTGGACCTAACGGGCCCAGCACAGAGGGGGTTAAGGGCTCTGGGACTTTTGGCTGTGGGTGGGAGGGAACTGTCATAGGGGAGCCTTGTCTGGCGTGATAATCCAGGCTGCTTATCTCTTCCACAGCAGCTGTGAAACCAACAGGTTGTCCTGGCAGGGAGGGAGGAAATAAGGGCCCTGCTGATGGCGGGAAGGATTTGAGGAGGGAGGGTCACCCAGGCTCCCTAGGGATCCTTTCCCACTCCACAGCTCCCTTCAGGGGTGTGCCTGGAGACTGGAGAGAGCATGGCTTTGAGTCTGGACATAGGATCCCTACTGACCCCAGAGAACAGGATCTGGGATTAAGGGAGGTGTTGATGGGAAAGTTTACATTTCTGACTCAATATGTGCCTGGGCAGGTGTGCAATGGTTGCACCATCATGTGCATCTGCCCAGGTATCTGAATAGGTACAATGGGGACATGCCCCTTTGGAGAGGATGAGTAGGCAAGCCAGAATGGAAGGAGCCTGGCATTTGTTGAGTGCTTGTTGTATGTGACCTAGCTCTACATTAGGAATTTCCACCTCTACTATCTCATTCCATCTTCACAACAATCATGGAAAAGTAGACTTTTATGTGGTTTTAAGTTTTATTGTGGTTTTATATATATGTATACACACAAACACACATAACAGTTCTCATTTTAACTACTTTGAAGTAAAAGTAGACATTCTAACCCATTTTACTGGTAAGAGAGCTGAGACTCCAAGATTGGGGGCAGAGCCCTCCCCTTGGTCACTCAGGAGATAGTGCTGGAGCTGGAACTCTGACAAATCCAAACTGTGCTTTTCCCTGCTGGCTTCTGAGTCCATCCTAGGCCAGAGGGCTGGAAGGCCAATAGGAACTCTCAGGCAAGACCCCTGAACCCTGCAAGGTGAGGCCCTGGTTTGAGCCAAGCACAGCCTGTGATTCTAGGCCGAATTTCATATGTGGGCCTGGCTCACAGGCTGTAGGAGGTCAGGAAAAGGAAAGAGAATTGTTGCTGGTTGGAGCTGACAAGGGCAGTCTACGGAAGAGGCTCAAAAATTCATTGGAGGGATGGGTGGAGCCTGAGGAAGTGGAACAAGAAGGGAATTCCTGTATTACACAAGGGTTTTCCCACACATTCTTTCATAGACTCTTCCCAAGGATCTTGCGAGGTGGTGATATCATCATTCTCGTTTTATAGACAAGAAGATTGAGACTCAGAGAGATGAAGTAAGCAATATGCTCAGAATCACATCACTGGGAAGCGGCTGTGGCTCAATTAGTTGGGCTCCCATTTACCATATGGGAGGCCCTGGGTTCGATCCCCGGGGCCTCCTAGTGAAGGAGCTCCTGTGCAGCGCGGTGAGCTCAGGGCCCGCGTGGCGAGGTGAACTGGTGCAGCAAGATGACCCAACAAAGGGAGACAAGCAGACACAGAAAAACACATAGCAAGTACAAGCAGCAAGGGGGGAATAAATAAATAAAATAAATAAACCTTTTTTAAAAAATCACATTACTGTTTTGTGTGTGTGTGTGGCAAAATTCAGGTCTGATTTCATTGCTTCTGAAACTCAAAAAGGCCCCATAGAGACACACACAAAATCAACCTTGTTCTAGTAAAATTCATGCACAGAGCTCAGGGTCTGGAGTCTGGAGGGCACAGCTGTAATCCTGCCTCCTTTACTGATTTGCTGTGTGACTCAGAGCCAAGCATTTCCTTCTTGAGCCTCAGTTTCTCTAGCTGTAAAAGTGGCAATGTAGTCATTTTTGGGGGACTGATGGAAATTGGCTAAGCCCTGGAGAAGCCATTCCTAGGACCCTGCTCCATAGAAGGGCTCCAGGAGCATCTGGGTGCATTTCTCAACATGCACACTTGCTTGTGGATCTAAAAGACATAGCATGTGCAAGGGGACTTGGGCACATGTGGGGTACTGTTTCCAGGGGTCAACATCTGCTCAGTATAAGGCATTCTTGGAACACTTCCCATGGAAAGGCCCATGAAGGGTGCTGGAGCCATGAAGATGAATCACACAAGCCCCTGCTCACAGAGTAGTTGCAGACAAAGGACCAGATGAATTCTCCAAAGTGTGATGGAGGAAACAGTAAAAGCAGGTCCAAAGCCTTGACATAGCAGGGCGAGTGTTAGGGACAGTTAGGACAAGCATCACAGACTAGTCAATTGAAACCGAGCTGGGATGAACAGGCAATAACCAGCAGTCATCTCTGACAACTTCCCAAATCACAAGCCCCCATTTACCACATGGAAAGTGAGGACTAGAACAGTTTCCCAGCTTTCCTTTTTCATACCCATGAAGCTCTTAGAGCCACACTGGGCTCTAGCTTTGGTTCCCTGTATCTAAAACTAAACAGGAGAGCAAGAACCTCCCAGGACTTCTCACAGTCCTTGGCTCCAGGACGAGCTTTGCTGTGAGACATGTGATCACAAAGCATTGAATGAACTATTTCTTGGCCTTCTTTTATTTTTCACAAAACTGCTAATTTCATGAAACATAGTAAAGCACATACCAAGAGGAAAATAATTTTATTAGCTGATTCTATTTTTTTTTAAAGATGTATATGCTGTGTGTTGTATGTATACATGTGAGCATTGTCCATGCTCACACACGTCTGTGTGTTCTGCATGTTACGTGTGCCTGTGTACCTGTGGGTGTCTACTGCTGCCTTCCTGTTAACTCCATGATTTTGAGGGACACTTCCAGATATGACCATCCTAACTTTGTGCCTCACCACGTGGTTTAAGGACTTAATCCAAAGGAGATCTAAATAAAAGTCAAGAAGTGAAAGCTGCAGTGTCAGGGATTTGAGTTAGACTTCAGCCTAGAAGGACTTGGATCATATCTCCCGTCTCCTACCCCCACACCAGCCAGGCAAGGAGCAGAATTCTTTCCTCTCTGGAATTCGAAGAAAGGGAGAAGGCCTCCTTTCCCTACTCCCTTTGGGGCACTGGGTGGGCAGGGGAAAGTGAGTGGCCATCCGGAAGACTGCCCTGGGAGGAAGGCTTCAGGTCCTGCTTTGGCCCGTGCAGGATCTCTCTCGATAAGCAGAAGGTATTGGGCCCCCACCCTGATAGTCCAGCGTGGGCTTATCAGGGCTCCCAGACTACCCCACCCAGGCCCAGACTGTCCTCCAGCCCACACACCCTGATCGCAGCAGCCCCCACCCCAGCCAGGGGACTTGGGCACAGGATCTCTGGCTAGCTGAGATATTGCTCGTCTACCTCCAGGATCCCTGGGTTCTGTCAATGTTCACCTCTATACTTGATGCCCAGAGACTAAGCAGAAGTCTAGGCAATGAGTGGCAGGAAGTTTGGCCCTGATACACGAAGCCCCCTCACTACACTGAGCTGCCTGTAGCATCTTTGAGTAGAGGTGGCCTGGCAGAAGGGATCATAGGTCAGGAAAGGGGGTCATGTGGAGGTGGAAGCAGACATAATTCTGGAGTTAAAAAGTTTTCTCACTTGATTCTTACAACTTGGTGAGGTGTCTATTACCAACTGAAACTCAGAGAAGTGGCAATTTGACCCTAGTCACAAAGCTAGCGGGTGACAGAGGGAAGGAGGAGGAAAGGAAACTGACTTTTGTTCTATATGTACCAGGCTCCAGCCTGGGAGTTTGGTACAAGTGCTCATATAAACCTCATAATCACCATAGGAGGTAGGAATTGATGGCTTGCATTTTCACATTTGAGGAAACTGAGGCTGAGAGCACTTCCTCCAAAATCATAGAGCTGGATGGAGTAGAGCTGGGACTGTCATTCAGGGCCTGTCACCTCTAAACCTGTGCTCTCTCAATGGTCCTGTGCTTTCAGAGATGTTCAACAGCAGGCCTCACCTATGGCCTTCAGTGCAGCCTCCTCCCCAGGCAAGCGGAGAGGATGAGGTAGGAATTAACTCTTGTTTGAACTCCTACTGCTGGCCAGCACTGTGCTGAGAGCTTTACCAGCATTAGCTCACCTTGCTCTCACAATGACTCCGTGAATTGGGTGATGTCATTATTTCTATTTATAAATGGGAACAGGGAAGGTCCAAGAGAGAAAATGACTTGCCTGAGAGCCACAGCCTTGGTCTATCTGGCTCCCCACATTACATTCGGCTCACTGAGATGTTGGCCATTCAACATGAGCATTTATTTAGTCACTGCTATGTGCTATGGACACATTGTTGAATAAACCAGGTTCTCATGATTATTTGCCTAATGTGAATAATCACACAAATAAATGAGCTCATAACAGGACTTAACTAGCCAGGGAAGGCTTCCCTGTGACACCTGGGCACCTGGAGAGGCAATAGGAGTTAAGTATACAGCAGAGGGGGAAAAGTCATGCCAAGCTGAGGGAAGAGCATGTGCAAAGGTTCTGTGGTGGAAGGAGATAGAGCCCCTCCAAGGAACCAGAGGAAGGTTGGATTTCCCATCCCACTTCCCATCCTGGCCTAGTTGGTCCCTGCAGATGAGGGGGTGGGTGGGTGGTATTACTGCCTCCTAGCACACAGACCAGATTGTCTAGATAGGGGAAAGGAAGGGAGGGAACAGAGAAGCAGAAGCAGATGAGTTCTCCAGAATGGGGTCCAAAATAGCAGAGGCCCTGCTATTTTGGGGGCCTGGGGCCTGAAACTCAAGCTGAGCTTAAGCTCCTGTGAGCTTGCCCCAGATAGATGATACAGAGATCCAGCTGCCAGGACCTGCCCTACAGTGAGTGTACTAATCTTCCTCACCCGGAACCCTTACACCAGTGCTCTGACCAGCAATTGTGCCCTACAGGAGACGGCGGGGTTGTTTTTCTCCTCCCCAGTCCAACAGATGACCACCTTCCTGGGGATGTGAGCAAAGGGTGGATCTTAGGCTTAACAAGGCCCACAATAGAGTGAGTGCCATGAAAAAGCCTATTAAGGAGAAGGACAATGTCTCAAGGAGTCCAGCAGGGGTAGGGTTAAGAGGCAGGGCCTTCTAGAACCCGGGAAATGTGCCCCACCCAGGGGAGGGGCCAGTGGGGTTAAAAGGCTTGAGGCCTGACTGGAGGGGTTGGGAGAGGACCTCCCTACTTTCAAAATTCTGACCAGTCTGCAGTTTCAGCTTCAGGTAAGTGCCCTCCTCTGGGTCTGTCTGCTTGTTGGTCTGACGAGAGGGAAGCTTCTGCTTCATTATGGGATCCCTGGCTCGTTTAGCTCTGGCTCCAGGTCCTTTAAGGATTCCAATAGATCCCAGCTTGGCAGGTGCCCCTGCTTCTGAGATCTAGATTGGTTTAGGGCAGGTCCTCTCCCCCAACCCACTGGGGCTGCCCCTGACCACATAACCAAAGAGTTGCTGGCCCAGATCTGTGGATTAGGGAGGGGGGATTCTGTGTGTGTGTCCAGCCCTGATCTGTCCTGCTCTCCCCCAGCCTCTGGCTCTCACTGCCCACAGTGCTCTCCAGGCCATGCTCCCCATGCCCTCTGCAGGGCCCTGGCTGGGATATCATCATATACTGTAAGTTTGCGATGAGACACTACAGTATAGATGATGTACTAGTCCGGATACCTCCAGCTCTGGAGCCTGACAAGGAGGGCAGGGGAGATGCTGCGAGCCCAAGGGGCTCACCACTCAGTCTATCACAGACTGCCGACCACCAGGGCACTTGGGAATGGCGAGAAAACCGTTACCATTACTGAGTTTAGTAATGGTAACGGTTCTCTTGCTGTACCCAGAAAACGTGCCAAGAAGAGAACTCAAGATCCTGGAGCAGACTACTGAAATGGAGGAAGACACTGGCTCAGATAAGGGGGTGGTGGTGGGGGAATGGTTAACTTTTCTCTTTCCTGTTTTAAAGAAATAAAGATGAAAACCAGAATACTTTTCCTTTGACTTTATTAGGATCCAAGACTGGGGAGAGGGATGGGGTGCAGGAGGGAGGCCGCTGACACATGAGACCTTACACTGCTTCAAGGTGAAGAGGGAGGAGAAAGATCTCCTTCCCACTAACAATTGGTAACTCAGGGAGAAACTCTGGGCTCAGTGCCAGCTGGAGGCAGGGTGGCACTGCTTCCACCAAGAGGCCAACTTCTGAGACTGACATAGCTGTGGCCCCAGGCAGAGGAACTACCAGGAAACTAAGCTAAGGCAGGTTCTTTTCTCCAATAAGAGACAAGGCTAGACAGGGGCTGTGCAGACTTGGCAATGCCAGGCCAGCTGGCAGTCAGTCAGTCAATAAATCAATGTCCATGGCCCTCCCTCCCCAGTCCCTACAGGCCCTCCTGCTAGCAATAAGCCTGGATGCCCTGGGAGGAGCAGGAAAGGGTGGTCACTTCAAGAGCTTCACAGATAGCTGGAGCTTCACATCGCAGAGGAAGATGTCCATGAGGTCGTGGCTCACCTCCTGTGCAATCTGGGAAATCATGCACCCCTTCGGACCAATCAGGAGCCTCTGAGGGTGGGTTAAAAAAAGGACACTGTCTAGCTCTCATGGCTCCTAAGGCCTAACAGAGCCTTGGCCCTTCCTTCAAGCCTAGCCCCACTTACCACATGAGATTCTTTCGACACCAGAAGCTTCTGTAGGATCACCAGCTCCCCACCTGGCCCTTCCTCCCACACCTCCGTCTTCTGCACAGGGAGACATCATGATTAGCCAGGTCCATACCTTGCCCCTCTGGAACCCAGCCGACTGCTTTGGGGGTGTGGCTGGTACAAAGCCACCAGATCTCTTCACTGTGCCTGTACCTGCTGCACAATGTAGGGTACCTCCTGGGGTAGGTACTCTAGCAGCTTCTCCCGTATGGTGTTGGTGCAGATCTCCTCAGGCGTCTGGCTAGTGAGGACTCCACTATGGAACTCCCAGGGCCCAGGCTGGGCCTGTGCCAGGAGGTATTGCTGTGAGCACAGGAAAGTAGAAGGTGGGCATTGTAGCCCCAACCAGACCTTTCCTATTCACGCTCGCTTCCAGGAGGAAATGTGAGATATGTCTTCACGTGGTAGAAACCAAGGGTCAGGCTATGGCCAAGGCTAACTGACCTTTAGTGTTTTCACATCCTCCTGGCTTAGGGCTGACAACATGAAGATCTCCTGGAAGTGGGGCCAGCCAATCCTCTGAGGGCCTTTCACAGACTGTGTGTCTGGGTCCTTAAGTTCTGGGCTGGTGCAGGGAGTGCCAGGGTTTGAGCGGAAGGCCTCCCTCATCTTGAGCTTCTTGCCATTGACCGCACCTTCAGTGAGGGCTGCCGTAAGCTCCAGGAGAACTGACTTCTGCTTCAGACAATCTACCTGGGCATGGGGGAGCAGAGGGTGAGACAGGCGCCTGGGAGGAAAACAGACCCCTTCACCAGGTAGGTGGTGCTTTTACCTTGTTCATAACGAGGATGCTGGGGACCTGGGAAAACCGGGTCAAGCACTGGAGCACCTGTGGGCTAAGCTGGTTCCGAGTCCACTTGTCTGAGACATCCACAAGAACCACAACTGGAAGTTGGCAGCGCAGGGAGGAGGACAAGAATCACTCTTCCCGACTCTCATAGAAACTTCCACTATATGGGTTCTGGCTAATACCCAACCCCCAAACTATCAGGAATGAGGATCCATGACCCCTTTAAATTGGGCTTCAGATTCCCATCCTGATCCTAACCCAGATCTGCAGATTCCATGCTCTTCCATGGATCTTCCAGCAAAGAGAGTTCCAGGTTGTGCCTGAGGGAGACATTTATCACTCAGTAAAAGTCTCCTGGTTGAGGCATTTCTGATGAGGAATAAGGTGTGGTGAGGGAACTTTTCCAACCCCTAAAATCACCCATGAATTTCCCACCCCCTTCCACCACCATTACCTCTTCTTTTTCCTGGGGCAGATGAGTCCAGGTGTGTCAAGTAGAATCTAAAATTAGGAAAAAGAGGTACCCAGATCCCAGGAAGAAAGATTATGACTGGAGAATGAGAGAGGGCCCACCCTTGATGGCAGGAGCCTGCTCTTCCTTCCTGGCCAGGCTGTTGCTGACTTCTTATTTTTATCCCTCATTTTTGTTTTAATTCTAGATGGGATCCCAGGAGTAAGATAATGACTGTGGATATAAGGAGGATTAAAAAGCAGCAGAGAGGGAATGAGATAGATGCCAGAGGGTGAAAGTAGAGACAGAATTGCACCAGGCCTAAAGGAAGAGGACACTCCTTTCCTCCCTCAGATAACTGAGTTTAAGAATCATTTTCTTCAGGGATAAGGGTAAAGGAGATTCTCTTAGCTTCACCCTCTGTCCTGTTTGTAGGACTTTCTCTGCAAGTACCCACCACCTGGACCTCCTCCTCTGTGATGACCCCCATAGCTTGGCAGCGAGTAGTGTGCACCTTCTTGGAGACAGGGAACACCTGCCAGGAACAAAGAATTCCCAATTAAGGCCCCAGACTCCTTTAGGACCATCCATGAAGTGCTAGCAAGAAGTGAGAGACTAAAAGGGTAGGGGGTTGGGTGCAGTATACTTTACGGCCCAGCAGCTGGTTGGAGAGTGTTGACTTCCCTGCATTCGGGGCTCCCAGGAGGACCACTCGCAGGACCCGGGGGTTCTCAGGCATGTCTGGGCGATGGACCAAGAGGAGATCCTGCTCAGCTGGGGAAGACAGAAAGGGAATGAGAAACAGTGGAATCTGGATTCTCTGTCAGGTGCTCTGTTCTGCCTACCTACAAAGGGAGTAAGGGTACAAGATTAATGCACCAAGTTGAAGCTGAGATTTGAGTTTGAGTCTTAGATTTACCATTAATTTGCTTATGCAACTTTATCACGTTCTAACCTAAGTCCCTTAAGTTTCTCATAAGTAAAATGGAGGCAATATTAATATTACCTACTATTTACTTACTTTACCTTCTTTTGACAATTGGCAATTGTGTAAAACCAATCAGCACAATGCCTGGCACTTAACAGATACTCAATAACGGTAGCTATGCCTGGTAAATGTATGGATGTGTATAGTACAGCTAGACTAGTCAGCAACCCCTCCAGCTCTGACCATCTCATCCTAAGGGTGCAATGAAGACTCTGCAAGTTTTCTTAGTCTTTCTGTATTAGCCTCTTATCACACTGCATCGCAATGACCAGTTTAGGTGTTCAGCTTCCCAACCAAGCTATTCAAAGAATGGAGAGGCCTCCTTATTTCCCAGGTGTAACTCGGAGTCTTGACAAGTAGATGGGGCTCAACATGCATTTATTGACTCAAGTTTGCTTCCCACGTGGGGGCAGAGAGCCACACCTCTGCCTCAACTCTGGATGTTCAATCTCCTACTCTTTCATAAGAGTATCTGGTTGTGACCAGGTCAGTTCACTCTGCCTACCAAACTCTTAAGAACTTGGGATCTCTCCTGTGAGATCTTTCCCTATTCGCGCCTCTCTCGGGGACTCAAGATCGCTCTCTGTAAAATAGGACCAAAGATGATAGCCTCAGAAACTGAGTTTCCCCGACGCGGGCTTTCAGTGCTAAAACTGGGACGGCTGGCCACCCTATCTGGGCCCTTTACCTCTGTGCATGGACACGGCAGGGACGCGAGGAATCAGCGAGCTGTCGGACTGAGGGAGTCCGAGGAAGTGGTCCAGGGCCGAGCCCTGGCCATAACCGCGAGAGGCCGAGGCCAGGCGGGGACCAGAGAAAGCGGTGCCTGTGAGACAGGACACACACCTCCGCTGACAGCCCAAGAGCGAGGGGAGCCGGGTCACGCGGTCGTTAGCCGCGTCGGGGCGCAGTTGGCATACGCCTAGCACCACTCGAAGAAGCCCAGCCCCGCGCCTGCCGGAGGCAGCCATTACAGCCGAAAGGCACTGCGGGAACCGATCAGGAGAGCACCTACGATTGGACAGAGCGGACGAAAAACCAACGAGCAGAAGAGAGGTAGATCGGCCCAACAGAGAGCGGAGGCACACGGGATGTCGGAGGTGGGGCAGGACGGAATCTCTCGGGAGACTGGCGGAGTCTGAGTGCAATTTTGAATTCCTACACACATCGTTTTCTTCTCCTGCCACAGTTTTCATCTTTCACTAGGCCAAGCGACAGAAACCTTACTCCTGGTTCCTGACCTTCCCAGCCTGGAGAACTTCGCCTGTTGGAGGGAGGAACGGTCGTGTGCGTGGTAGCGAGCATTGCTTCCCTAGTCCCCGCTGTCTTTTTAGTCCTTTCCAGCCGCAGGCCTGCCGGATCTTGTTTCCAGTCCCACTTGGGCTTAGTTTAGCGGTCGGCGGCGGCCTCAGGCAGCCTGGATCTTTGCTTTATGCGCGCCTCATCGCATTAAGGAGTGGTCAGTGGGAGTGTGTGGTCTCCTCTTGACCACCACGAGGTAGGAGTCGGTGTTCCCGGATGGACAGCAGACCCGGATTCCGCTCCTGTAAATCTCGGTTACTATTTCTTCTCTGAGTACATTCCTTTCTGGAAAAAACAAAACAGAGGGCCTGCAAAGGGAGAAGAAGCTGTTTAGTTACCTAAGATCTCCCAGACCATCTTAGCGGCTTGAGAAACTTGATTTACCTTGGCCCATTTGTGGCCTTGAGCCCTCCTCACCCTCTAAGGTCTCCCGATCAGACTCCTGAAACTGAGGCTTGAATCCTGCGAGTAGGGGTTAGGGGCTGGGACTTATTAAACTTCTCTTATGTGTAGGCCCTGTTCTGGTACTAGGAATAAATCAGAACAAAACAGACAAAAAATCTCCATCATGGAATTTGTGTCCTGGGGAGTCCTGGGGGCTGGAGGGGTTGTGGGAGAATGACAGGCAGTAAGCAATACACAATAAAGTATTTTAGAAATTTTGTGGTCAAAAAAGAATAGGGTAAAGGAATTGGGATTGTAGGAGTGAATGTGGTTGTAATTTTAAATAGAGTGGTCAGGTAGGTCTTATTGAGGAGATAACATTTAAACAAAAACTTTAAGGAGTGAACCAAGGGGATATCTGGGGGAAGAACATTTCAAGTAGAATAAAGAAGTGCAAAAGCTCTTAGGCCGGAGTGAATTTGAGGAATAACAGACGCCAGTGTGACTGGAGTGGAGTTGAAAAAGGAGAGTGTAGGAGATGAGGTAAACCAGGTAATCTGGCCAGGTTATTGTAGGTTATTGTAGGGACTTTGGCTTTTACTTGGAGAGAATGAGAAGCAATTGGAAGGTTTTGAGGAAAGGAGTGACATGATGTGACTTACATTTTAAAAGTGGTAAAAGCAGAAGCAGTTAGGAGGCTTTTGCAATAATTCAAATGAGAAATGATGGTGTCTTAGACCAGGACCTTCCATGGAGAGGAGAAAAACAGTCAGATTATGAATATGTGATTTGTTAATGGATTGAATGTACAGTGTGACACAAAGGAATCAAGGATGATGCCAAGGTGTTTTTTTTTACCTAAATTGCAGGAGGGAGGAAACTAACAATAATGAGATAGGAAAGATTACAGATGGAGTAATTTTTTTAGGGAGAGAACAGGAGTTCATTTTTGGACATAAGTTTGATGTGTCTATTAGACATGTCAAGTAAGCAGTTGGAAAAGTCTGGAATGGAGAGAAGTTGGTTGGAGATATAAATTTGGGAGTTATAAATTTATAGATGATCACACTAAGGGAAGGATTTGCAAAGACCAAGAACTTCTAGAGTCCATGGAGGTAGCAGTCCTATCCTGAGGTGGGGGCACTCCACCATTAAGGGATGGGGAGGAGGAACCCACAGAGACTGAGAAGAAGCAGCCTATAAGATAGGAAGGAAGCTAAGTGAAGAAGTTGTTTCCAGAAAGAGGGGAGTAATTCACTAATCAAATGGTGCTGATAGAACAAGTAGGTTGAAGATTGAAAATTGACAATGGATTTTACAGTGTGCTAGTCATTAGGGGAGAGTGGTTTGAATGAAAGCGTGAATGGAGTGGGTTTAAGAGATAATGGGACAGGAGAAATTGAGGACAGCCAGTATACACAGCTCTGTCCAGGGTGGCAGAGAAAAGGGAGCTAGTAGCAGAAGAGGGGGCAAGGGGATTGGAGTTAAGTGAGGATTCCGTTCTTTTTT
>JAQZBX010081360.1:0-13686 GCA_029593785.1 Cabassous unicinctus | reverse complement strand
AGGGGGCACCAGGAACTGAACCCAGGACCTCCCATATGGGAAGCAGGCGTTCAACAGCTTGAGCCACATCTGCTCCCTATACAGAGTTTTTATTTGTGTTAACTGTAAAGTCTGGTAATAGATGGTAGTGACAGTAGTACAACATTGTGAATGTAATTAATAGCACTGAATTATGTGATTGTGGTTAAAAGGGGAAATTTTAGGTTGTATATATGTTATTGGAATAAAAAATTTAAAAAACAACATAGAATGGTACAACAAAAACAGTGAACACTATTGTAAATGGATTACAGTTAAAAGTACAATTATAAAAATGTTCTTTCATGAATTGTAACAAATATACCACACTAGTACAAGGTGTTAAGAATAGGGAGGTATTTGGGAACTCTATTTTATGCATGACTTTCCTGTAAACCTATAACTTCTCTAATTAAAAAAAAAAAGAATAGAATGACCTTAAAACCCTCTAGAGATACAGAGCATGCTCAGTTCAAGGTGGTAGAATAGAGGCTGGTTGTATCAGAGATTTTAGATCTCTGCTATGGGTGCTTAACAATTCTTAATTCCATCTTTGTAGAGGATAGTACATATCAAGAGAAGACAATATTTGAGTATTTACTATGTATCAGTTACTATGTTTACATGATTAGCTTATTTAATTTTCAGTCCCATTTTACAAATGAGAAAACTGATGTGCAAAGAGATTAACTTGTAAAATATTACACAGCAAATAGTGGAGCCAGGATTTATACTCAATTCTAACCGACTCAAAACTCTTCTACTGTACTCAGTAATAGTGAACTATATAAATACCATGGCAATCAGTTCTGTAACTTTATCATTATGTCATAATTCTCCCTATTAAGTGATATATACAATCCATGCAACAACAACAACAAAACCCCACGGGGGTGGTGCTTTGTAAACCAAAACCAAAGTATCCACAACATTTTATAAAAAAGTAAAACTTCTCAAAATACAAAATTAGTCCTCAGAGACATCAAATATTTTAGGTAACTCCCTCACTTTGAACCATAATTGATAGCTATCTCTACTGAATTTCTTAAAAACTTTTCAGCTTAACTATGTTTTATTAAGAAGAAATGGGGGAAGTGGATGTGGCTCAAGTGGTTGAGCGCCTGCTTCCCACATTGGAGGTCCCGGGTCAGTCCCCAGTGCCTCCTAAAAACAACAACAAAAAAACACAAACAACAAGCAAACACACAAAACAATCAACTCAGGGGAGCTGATGTGGCACAGTGGTTGAGCGCTGGCTTCCCACATAAGAGGCCCAGGGTTCAATCCCTGGCCCGGTACCTCAAAAAAAAAAAAAAATTAAAAAAAAAAAATGGTACCTATAACATGATACATGAAAGAGGATGAATAAAGAAGTTCTTTTCAATATATTGTATTAAATTTGTTAATATTTCTTACACCATTTACTATTAGTTTTAAACTTCCTTATAAAAATCTAAAGAAAATGTCATAATCATACTGTTTTTAAATATATTCTTGCCAATTTACTTTGTCAAGTTGTGATTTAATAACCATGAGCTTATAGACGGAATTATAGTAAATTGGAAAGAAGTGCCTATGTTGCAAAAATAGGCCTATTTGAATCTAGAAAAGGAAGTACATAGTTCTGATGTATACACAAATAAGTCGTACCTCTTTGGAAGTGATGACTCCTATCACAGAACTCTTAGCAGTACTCTACCTCTCATGCCATGGCTCTCTATTATTCTGTTAAATCCACTGAGGCTGGAAACTATCTTATTTGTCATCTGTCCCTCCCCCAGATGAAACCCAAACCCTTCAGATAAGTAGACAAGCAGTGCATATTAGATTATGATTAGAGAAATATGATTTACCCTTCAGATATGTCTGATAAAGGGAAAAAATAATTTATATTCTTACCAAAAATAGTGGTCGTGGAATTGGTGAGCAACTTTCTTTTGCAAAGAGTAAATTTTCCTCACTGGTTTTAGGTGATTGTATTGGACTTCCAATTCCATTTTTACTATTTAAGGATTCAAATGATGAATTTTTTTGATAAGATGATATGGATTTTGTTATACAGTCATAATCCGGAGTAAAATCCCTTTCTGTTATTTTCTCTATACCTATATTGCCACACAGAACACAAATAAAAAACATGGCAGGTGTTATTGAAGTATTGGTATTTGTTTTAAAAAAAAACAAACATGGTTAATATAAATTCTAAGAATAATTTTCTAAATCCTCAAATCTTAGTGTTATTTAAATGGATAAACTTTCAATAAATCAAGACTAAAATTCTGTTCAAAATACTTTGTAATTATTTGAAAATATTAATGGCTAAATGTAAAAATATAAGTGCAACTATAAAAAATTTCAAACATTTATAATAAAAACTGGAATATAATGATCAACCTAGGCATTATCTTGAATATTCAGACATCATAGTCAGTACTGTTATATATTAAAGTCATAGAATTTTATAGTTGGAAAAGACTTGGTAAATCAACCAATCTAAATTTGTCATATAGAAATAAGGAAATTCATTACTAAAGTAAGTCTTAGTATAAGTGAATTCTCAGACAATTTTGAGATCAAATCAGGACATGTTCTCTCAGTATGTGCTTATCTGAAATGAGAGTGTTCTTAAACATTATGAAAATACTCTAGAAAAGAAAGCAAGAGGTATTTTAGAGGAAGATAAGTATGTGATAAGCATTTTAAGTATTCAGTTTTACCTGTAATGATTAACATTGAGAAATGCTTTAAAATATCCTTAAAAAGAATTGGAAAAGATATAAAAAGTACAAACTTGCTCTTAGAGTTTCTATATTAGAGAAGTATATGTATGTCAGTGCTCCAAATAAATTTTTTTTGACAGTTATTTTAAAATAAAAGCAAAACCTCAATTGTTTATAAAGATAACCCAGTATGAGTCCACAGAATGCATCATGATATTCCTTGGAGACATTTGTCAATAAAAAGTCAAAAAGAAAAAATTGAAACCCTCATGATTACTTTCATGTTATTAAATATATTTTGAGGGAAGCAGATGTGGCTCAAGTGATTGAACTCCCGCCTACCACATGGGAGGTCCTGGGTTCAGTTCCCGGTGCCTCCTAGAGAGGATGAGCAAGACAGCGAGCTGACACAATGGGCTGGCACAGCGAGACGACGCAACAAAGAAATACAAAGAGGAGAAAACAGTGAGAGACACAACAAAGCAGGGAACAGAGGTGGCTCAAGCGATTGGGCACCTGCCTCCCACATGGGAGGTCCTGGGTTCGGTTCCAGTGCCTCCAAAAGAGAGAAGACAAGCACACAATGAACAGACACAGCAAGCACACACAATGGGTGTATGTGTAAATAAATAAATATATTTTGAGCTGAAAACAAAATTATAGAGGCTTCACATTTTAATTTGTGAATATAAATGAAATATTTTTATATTGAAGTATTTGGTTTTTAACTTCCTAACATGAAAATTTTCAATGTCCTTTTAACATCATCTCCAAGTCTATTTAGCAAACATGAAGTGACTAGCACCAACTAGTTTAAAAATGAAAATTTGACTACCTAGAATTTTAAATACTCCTCCTCAAAACTAATCTCAATCTATACTTTTCCATAGAGTTATAGTAGAAATGAGTAAATATTCAACTAAAGGAAAAATAAAATGATACTGACATCTCATTACTTCTATAGATGATGGACTCCCAGATAAACATATGGGGGATAAGTCAAGGCTATTGTCTCTTATACTTTCTTTTAGTAGAGATGAGCTTTTCCATTCTTTTGATACGTCCTTTTGTGTTTCAGCAGGGAAGGCATTCTGTTGTTTCTTTGGCAGCTTCACGGTTTTACTTCTGGAATGGATATTTTCCTCCTAAATATATTGATAAGTTTCAAATTATACTCAAATATAAGTACTTATACATGGACACATAAAACAATCAAACTACACTGAAGTATCTATTAAATGTCTTATGTAACACTATATTACTACATACAGGCATTAAAAAGGGCCTAGACATAAATAGTGAAAGACTTCATACTATACTAGAATGCATAAGACAAATTCACAGGAAAATATAAAACATAATACATTGGAGTCAGTGATAAGTGTCATGAGAAATACAAACAAAATACTCTAAGGCTTCAGAGAAGAAAGATTATATCCAGTATATGGAAACAAGAAAGAGTTCCTAGAGTTCTTGGTACCCGAGATGCTCAAGAGTTTGTGAAAGAAGATAGTGAAGGAAGACATCCTGGACAAAGATGTGTACTGATGACAAAGGCAAAGGGAGCAGGTCTTGTTGGGAGAGTCATGGGTCATTCTATTTGACTATCACAGCTCTGAATATATACTGGAGAAGAGTGCAAATAAGCTATCAAAGGTATTGTGCTGCTTTGAATGTCTGACAATAGGGAGATTTTTAGGGTTTTCTTTGAAGAGGGATAGGACAAGAAGTGGCTTGGGAAGTCTCTTACTGTGTGTATGGTACAGAAAAGTAAGAAGTGATAGAAAATGTGGAGATAAGTTATGACATCCTTCAAGGTCATCCATGTAAGTGATAACAAGTTTCCAGACAAAGGGAGATGGAGGTTTGATGACTTAAAATCAGCATAGCATAGTAATGAGAGACATGCCTTTACTGCCAAACTCCCTGGGTTCAAATCCTAGTTCTACCACTTCCTAGCTATGTGACCTTGGGCAATGTTCCTTCATCTCTCTGAGCCTCAATATTCTAATTTGTAAAATGGGGAAGATGATAACACTATTGTGATCATCTCTTCTCATAAGAGAATTTTAAAAGTTAAAATCTGTAAAGTGCTTAGAATAGCACTTAGGGCGTTGTAAGTGCTATATATACATATTTTATTTTGTTAAAAAGCCTTCAGGCATAGGTGGCTGGGAACATGTCTGTAGTACTGAGATATAAGGAAAAAGTCAGGGATGGACACAGGTTGGGCAGTATATATATAAAGAACCTAAGAACCAACACTTTTGCTTTCATTCAAGAGAAAGATTCACAGCTTCCAAATTTTGGAAAGATTAAGTACTTCTCTAATGACAAAGATCCTATATTAAAGTTATAATTTTACTAGAGGCAGAGAACTGATTTGTAACACTAATGGTAACTTATTACAAGATTTAGCTTTATATTGCCAAAGGACCAAATTTTAGAATTAATTTATAGGTTTTCTTATATAGAAGGTTAAATCTTAAAAAGAAATGACAAAATAAATTTGACATTTAAAAAATATGTTCTAAATTTAATATTTTTAAGAGGCTTTTAGAAGTTATTCATCTGAATTGTATCTATTTACCTTTCCTAGCAATTTCTCTTTAAATGAATGTGAAAATTCTTGTTCACTCTCTGATTCTGAATTTGAGAGATCTTTATAATTTTTTTTGGTTATTGCTGCTCTTCGTGGAAGTCTGGTTCTCCCATCTGGAACTGTCTCATCTACCTTTCTGGTGATGTTTTTGTTTGGTACCTTTAGGACAAAAATTCCTGAATATTTAGGATCAATGTTTGAGATACTGAAGTGCAAGCGATTTGCTATAAAACTGCACTGTGACAAAACATACATAAAATAATTGTATTAATAAAAGGATTCCTGATTAACACCAAAAGCATGACTGGGTTTTATCTTTTCTATTGTCTTTTTATCCCTACCATTAATCACTGAGAGCCTGATATATATATATATTCTCTACCTCAAGTAAAAAAATGAGAAATAAAAAAATATCTATTAACAACAGTATAAAATAGACTCAAAAGATCTATAACCAGAGAATAAAAAAACTGGTTTATTTTATTCTGAACTGAAATAAAAGCAGATTCCTTTAAAATAAATATTAATTTAATTGAATATAATTTAAAAAGAGAAGGTAGGAGTGAATATGTAAAAGCAAGAACACAAATTATTTTTAGATGATAAGAAAAAGTAAATTTTAAAGAGATGTTTGAACACAAACTTCTTGGTTTTACCATTTTAGATCTTGGTTGTCCCCTTTCCAAAGATATTCCTGCAATTCAGGAAAATAAGATTAAAATTTTCAAATAGATAAGAACAGGCATTAAAATTTATTAGAACATGTCTGCATATATTAAAATAATAAAAAAAACAAGAATACATCTTTAAACATTCAAAAATTTAAGTTTCAAGATTATTTGAGGCTAAATTGACACTAATAACTTTTACTGTAAGGTGTCTGGTATGATTACAAATGACCAATTTTCCTTCTCCTTTATTTTATATTATAAAACTTTTTAAACATACAAGGGACTGTATGACATAAGTTATAAAGTTAATACCCATGAATTTATCATTCAATTAAATTAAAGAAATAGATCATGAATAATGTTGAATTAAGTTACGTGTACTCTATTATAATCACTCACCCATTTAAACAAATTAATTCAGTATGATCAATGTTTCAATTGTCCCAAATTACTGCACTCCCTGAATACACTATGCTATTTCATACTTATGTCACTTTTTATTTTTAATGATGATCCTGCTGCTTCTCTTCCTAATGTGTCTGGTTGGGCTCCAATCTGTTTTCAAGATTCAGCCTCATTCTTAAACACATGCCAGTTTCTATCTCTCTATTATTTTACCTTTTAAATCAGCACACACACACACTTACCACATATAGGTCACTATTGGTTATTTTTATCCTGAACTGAAATAAAAGCAGAGTCCCTTAAATTAAATATAAATTTAACTGAAAAAACTCAGAGTTATCTTAAATCTTCTCTTAAAAATTAAATATAAATCCTTGTGCTTTAGCAAACCTAGAAATAGATGTTAAGTTATAAAAATAGTAATTACCTCTAGCCAAAAACTCATACCTTAAAACACTTATCTAACTACTTCAAGAGTTCATTATCATAAAGGAAAAGTAGAAGCCATATACTGGGAAGACTTAGTCCAAAAATAATTCTGCAAAGAAATTGTTTTTTGATATATTTTATTCCATCTATGAATTCCTAAAAAGTATATGTGTGCATGTATGTGTAATATGTATATAAATATATTTTTTTAAACTTGTTTTGGGCTTGACTGGAAGAGGGATGTATATAGTTAGATTTAGGTTAGATCAAGGTCTGAGCTTTGGTTTGGTTAAGGCTCATGGATTCATGAATACTTAATACATTATTCAAAATAAATCATTAAATAACTGAATAAAGTGTGCCATGAGTGAACAAATGATAAGAGTATATCATAAACCAAGAATTATGATAAATCATATTTTATGCCCTTAAGGTTCAATTAAAAAAAAGAGAAAAGTAATTAATTATTGTTTACATTATAGAAGAAATATAACCATGTTACCTAAAATAAAGTAACACAAGCATCATAGTGTTTTGTTGTATTGCTTTCATGCTTTTGTTTTATTCATGAGGGTATGTCATTATAAACACTGTCTATGTAAAACATTCCATCCAACAAAGCATATTAATAGGTGAAATAGTAAAATAATTTGCAAAAGTTCTATAAAAAATAATTGCTTACTTGATTTCCCACTTTTAGGTTTCTTCACACTTTTATTTCTGCTATAGTCTATTAGCTGTGGTTTTGATTTTGGTTCTTTCAACCAGCTAATATCAGTCTTGCTGTCATCACATCTGTATTCTGTGTCAGTATCACTAAACAGATGCTTCTTTTTATGATTTGTCATAATCTATTAAAAAAAAGCCATCGTAATAGAGGAAGAAATGTATCTTCTTAAATGTCATGCAAGGTATTAATAGATCTACTAGGATATAATGACTTACTCGTTTATCTTTTGTTTTGAGAGAAGGTTCAAGATCATCATGATTCCTTAAGCCTACCCTTAAACAAAAATATGTATTAATTTTAAAATACCATTTCATACTTGCCATCTTGAGGTAGAATGCATTAGACAATTAGACCCAGATGTTTGCCTTATTCTTTCACTAATTAGCTATGTAATTCTGAGCAAGTCACTTATTCTCTTTGACCTCTATTAATTATGAAATTAATTATGGATTACGGGATGACTAAATCTTTTCAGCTTTAAGATCTAAAATAACATTTAAACTAATAATATTTAAACTAACATTTAAAATATATACAATCTGCATATTAAATAATCTTAGCAGTAAATATTGAAGTAACAGACTCACAACGGGAATAATCATAATAGTAGCACTCTTCTTGTATGTGACAAGCTCTCAGAAAGACATTTAAGGAGGAGATATTAGGGAGGAGATATTTAAGAACATAAAGGAACTGAGATAAGTGTATTTAATTTGACCTATCTAATTATAATAAAAACACATACAATTTTATTGAATTATCCACACAGGCTTCTGTAGCTGAGGCTTGAAATTCCTGGACCTATATTGTGAATAAACATTAAAAAATGAGTTCATAATCAAAATAAGATAAAATTTTAAAAGAAATAAACCTAAAATCTACTTTTTATCATTTCAAAGATTTGTAAGATTTCACAATAAAATTAAGCTTACTAAAATATACTAAAACACTTTATATTTAAGAAGAAAGCTAACAATATAAAATATACTAGAAACAAGGTAAATAAGGGTAATTGTTTTAAATTTGTCATATCAATAAGGAAAATCACTTTCTTGATATAGTATCTGCATTGAGTGTCTCTCCCACACTCAATTATTCATTTTTTCCTACCTCAGTCCAAAGGATTCGAAAGGAAATGAAATATACCTAGGTGAGTTATCCAAATAAATTATTACATATACATTTTTAAAGCATATTTATAATGGATGAAAAGTTAAAAAACTAATTAATTAAAAGACAGCTAGAGGATAATCTAGGGACTGTATAACATAGTGATTTTGATTAATAATATAAATAGAAAGTTCTACTACAAGATGTTAAGAATATGGTGATACATGGGAAAAATACAAGTAATGTAGCTTATAGACTATAGTTAATAGTAATATTGTAATATTTTTGTAGCAAAGGCAAAGAAGGTACTATATCAATGCTAAAGGTAAAAAAAAAGAATATGGGGTTTAGTTTTATAAGAAATGAATATGATTAAGCATTTTTTTCCTTCATTTTCTTCATTAATAAGGAGACCTTAGTCATGTCATTCAACCAATCTGTGCTCATTTATATCCTTCTAAACACTGGAGAAACAACTGAGTTTATTTTTAGGATTAAATGAGATAAATGTACTTTGACAGAATTTTTTAGAGTAATGCTTTTGTAATTTGTTAAGTTGCCTTTTGTCTGTAATTTTATTTTTTTGAAGTTGAAATAAAGCTTACTTAAAAAAATAAACTCTAACAGCTGCATGTTAAATACAAAATAATTTTCAATAACTAAATACGAAATAAATATGATTTCTAGCTTACTCCAAGTTTTATAGTAGGTTCATCAGCTCCATTCAAATTAAAATTATAAACATCGTTCCTGGGAAAAAGAAAAGAAACATTACCTCCATTATGCAATAAATAAATTTAGTCACTTTAAGTATAAAAATATCTAAAAGATTTATGAAAAATTACTTACAACGGGCCTTCAGAAGTAACATTAACAAAAGTAGTCTTCAGTTGTCTAAAACTTTTTTTCTGAACCTTTTCCTAAATACAAAATAGGTTTACATAAAACCAAACTTTTATATTACTATATTTGGCAAACAAATAACATGTATAATTTTCATAAATTTCCCATTTGTGCTTCCACTAAAATTAATTTGGCATTTAAACATTTTTCTTAATGTAATTCAGTGAAAGTATGATATAGCCACACTTTCAAAAATATTGAAGATTTAAATATTAGCTAAAAACAATAGAAAGTATTGTAGAATGTGAAACAAAATATAAGACTCTTTATCCTTAATATTTACTGACATTACTATGCAAAGAAATTGGCCATCTCACTGGTATTCTACAAGCTGAACTGCAGTGATTCTAGAATCACAAATAAGCATGCTTCTAATTTTACTTGTTTTTTGACTCTCACTTGCTTTTAACTCTCAAATAGAAAAACTCTGGAAGAGGCTAAAGTTTATATAAAATCTCATGTGAAAGAGCCAAAGAGGTATCAACTAGTATTGTTAGGGAAAAAATATGTGTAAGATTATTCATATAGCCTACAACTCAAAATGTATTCAACCAGATCAAAAAGTAGGGATGGCAGAAAAGAAGTTAAATAAATTATAATAAATTTAAATCAATAATTATAATGTTTTATGAAATTAATTTAACTATAATTAAGTACACTAATAATATCACAAAATGACTATTGGTAAAAAATAATCAGAAGATTAATAACCATTAACTTGGAAATATTTAAACCTAAAATACCTTAATTTGTGATTAGTCTTCAATATGATTATTTCTTTGGGCTATTTTATAGAGAATTATTAGCATTATTCCAGAAAGTTCGTCCCTCAATATATTACTCCTCTGTTCACTTATCTGACTTAACATTTTGCAATTTGATTTTTAGCAGAGGTTAGATACACATGTTCAATTCATCATGTGTGTGCACCAATGTGTGCTAGGTTTTACAGAAGATACAAAGACGAGCAAAGATGTTATAAGGGATGCAAAAGTGAGCAAAGATACAGAAGATGCAAAGGTGAGGAAAAGTGTTATAGAGAATTAAAAAATGATTCAAAACAGTTATACTCTAGTAAAAGAAGGAGAAGAAAAACACAGTAATGAATAAAACATGTAAAAAAGACACAAAGAAATTGTGCAGATTCAGATTTCTTGCCCATTTGAATTTGGGGTTGGGCTCCATAGAATGTTTTCATAAAGAAAGCAGAACCTGAAGCAGGGCTTGCAAGGAGGGATACAGTTTCTTTGTTTTGTTTTTTAGAAGGTACTAGGGATTGAACCCAGGACCTTGTACTTGGGAAGCAGGTGCTCACCCCTGAGCTACATCTACTCCCCAATGAGAATTGGTTTTTTCGTTTGTTTTTGTTTTTAGGAGGTGCTGGGGATTGAACCCAAAACCTCGTACATAGGAAGTAGGCGCTCAATCACTTGAGCTACATCTGCTCCCCAATAAGGTTTTAACAATCAGAAAAGAGTGTGAGAGCACCTACTGATTCAAATCACAGTTCTTTCCAGAGAGGGAAGAAAAAAAGATTAAAGAAAAACAAAGTTAGGAAAGACACTTTAGGGACCCTCAAGTTATTAAGTTCAGCTAAAGGAGACATGTCTAAGGATCTAATATCAGGAAACAAGACAATATTTTAAACGGACCAACCTATGTCTCTACTTAATTCAGTAAGCAACGGGACCAAAAGGTTTCTGAACAAGGGAATGACATAATTAAAACTGTATGCTTTAGGGGAAAAGAAGGTGTTATAAAATGTAGTTAATGGATTGGCACATAGAAATACTAGAGGCAAAAAGAATTACCTAAGAGCTATTATAATATTCCAGTGATTAAAAATTAGAACTTAAACTAGGCTAATAGAAGTTAGCATAAACAAGAAGATTTGAGAGGAACTTAGAGTGTAAACCTCTAAAACTTGATAAATTAAGTGGAGACAGAAAGTAATTGCAAGTAATAATAGGGTGTTATCTCAGTGGGTGGAGACCCACACAATAAACAACAAAATATTAAACTCCCATCCTGGGGAGTCCTGCTACATTCTCAAATAGAGGGGCAAAAACCTCTCGAGTACATAGGCAATGCCTAATAAAAGAAAACAGACCAATATGTCAAGCCCTCAGTACTAATGCATATAACTATGAACCTTATTCTTATAAAACTGAAACTTAGCCTGATAATAACTGTTGCCTAAAAGTTACCTCCTGAAAACCTCCTTGTTACTCAAATGTGGCTTCTCTCTAAGCCAAACTCAGCAAATAAATACACTACCCTTCCCCCAGCATGGGACATGACTTCCGGGGATGAGCCTCCCTGGCACAGAGGCAGTTAATACCAAGCACCAACCAGCAATGCATTTGGAAAAAGACCTTGACCAAAAGGGGGAAACATCAAATACAAAAGAATTTTACAGCTAAGAGATTTCAAAATGAGTCAAGAGATCATTCCAGAGGTTACATTTATGCAAGTCTCAGGCAGATCTCACTAACTGCCACTGTGAACAAAGTGACTCCACAGATTATTTATATTTTAAAAATGCATGAATAGTAAATGTTTTTAACAAACATAGAGACTTTAGAGGGCTCTGATTGTCAGGAGAGATGGGTTCTGCTAGAAAAAAAAAGTATGGAGTTAAGAACATACTGAATCACATACCAAAAAGTATTAAAATTGGGCTTATATATGTAAAAGAAGCATTTTCTTTGAAAAGTGGAACAGAAGGTAAGGGGGCTGTTTTAAGTACTTGCCACTAAACTTGTCAGTTATTATAATCCATTTAGCAATATTCTGAAAACATTAAATCTAAACATTATTCTATTTTAGTATTTACAGTTAAATATCGAGTCTCATTATAGGTTTGGTGTAAATAAATGAAACCTACCTTACTGAGATGTAGATCAGATTTGTTTGAAAAACCACTATAAAAAAGGTTTTGTCAAAATTTAAAAAAGCAATTAAATATCAGCAGATTATTCTTCATAAAAGCCATTTTATATAAGGCAAAACATACTTGGGTCACTAAATCTATATTCAATATGCTATAAATAACCAAAATGAGATAGTACTAGTTAGTCTGATATTTTTGCAACTTCACTCAGAGTAAATAGCACCTATAACAGTTCATTTTAAGCTCATTTATGTGGCAGGAGGTGCCAAACAATTTAAAATAAACAGTTCTGCCATAAGAATCATTTTTCATGCCACATAATAAAGTCAGAATTAATTTAAATTTGATTAAGAAAATGGAAGCTTAAAAACAGACATTCTATGATAGGAAAATAACCTTCAGAAAGATTGCAAACAAGAAATGTATATTACCTATATAAAAAACTCATTTCAGCTCATTTAAATATATTTAGTTTTACTCATTACTAGATTCAACAAATACAGTTCTAAAATGTCTATTTCTTAAAGATTTATTTCTGAAATGGTATGCTGTATCAATATGGTGGTTTCTGACACTTTATAAAATCTGATCAGATATTAGAATGACTAATTTTAAATTTATTTCCATTCCTGTATAATTTAAACAGCTATTTTAATGAAAGTAACACATAATCACGTGGTTTTGGTTTTGTTTTTTTTTTTACTGGGAAGTTATATTATTTGAACATGTGTTTAAAACTAACCTATTTAAAAAGCTATATGTGTCTGTCAAAAATATTTATGTCTAAAATTTAAGAACAAACCTGTCCATCAAAGATTCCTTTAATTTTCTTGTAGACTTTATGTCATCCTTTGGTTTATATCTCTTATTAATTTGGCTTATCAAAGAGTCTGCTGCATCAGTAAATCCTTTCCCTTTTGACTTTTCTCTCTGAAACAATTTAAACAGTGTCTTTAAAACTCTACTAGTTGCGAATATTCTCGCTGACCCGCTTTTGTGATAATCAGGGTAGGCTAAACATTCGCTATATTAGAAACCATGCATGTGTCCCCAGACCTAGTTTTTCTCCCTAGGTCTGGTTTTTAGAATGCTGGTGATAAACTAAGTCTGATTTATTATATGACCATCCTATATGGGAAAAGACTGTAACTTTGGGTATCTTTGGTCAACCTTAAGAGATATAGCAGGGGGACAGATGTGGCTGG
>JAQZBX010081359.1:0-13686 GCA_029593785.1 Cabassous unicinctus | reverse complement strand
CTAACATCATAGTCAATGGTGAAATATTGAACACTTTCCTCCTGAGAGTAGATGCAAGTCAAAGATATTCACTCGCATCACTTCTTTTCAATATTATACTGAAGAGTCTAGGCAGGACAATAGACAAAAGGTTTGGAAAATAAGAAGTAGAACTGTCTTTACTTGCAGATGACATGATTGTACATGTAGAAAATCCAAAATAATCTATAAACTATTAATAAGTATTAATATAATTAATAAGTACATTTGGTAAGATCACTGGATACTAGTTTAATGTATAAAATCGTTTCTATTCCTATACACTAGCAATAAACAACTGGAAAATGAAATTTAAAATGTGATACAATTTATAATTGCATGAAACATTTTAAATACCTAGAAATAAATCTAATTAAAGACATATAAGGCCTCTTCACTGAAAACTGCAAAATAGTGTTGATAAAACTGAGGGATATTTCATATTCAGGGATTGGAAGATTCAATATTGTTAAGCTGTCATTTCTTTCCACATTGATCTATAGATTTGATTCCAATCAACAACCCAGAAGTTTTTTGTTTTTTTTTTGGTGAATATTGACAAATAGCTTCTAAGCTTTATATGAACAAATAAATGAGTTAGAGTATTCAAGCAATCTTGAAGAAGAACAAAGTTGGAGGACTTTGACTCCTAGATTTTAAGATTTACCATAAAGCTACAGTCATTAGAACAGTGTAGTATTGGCTTAAGGATAGAAAAATAATACAATGGAACAGACTAAAGAGTCCAGATATAGACCCACACATATGTGGTCCCTTGATTTACAACAAAGGTGCCACTGCAGTGCAGTGGAGGAAAGGTCAATGTTTGCAAAAATGATGATATAGCAATTGAATGTCTGTATAGAAAAAGTGAAACTTGATCCCTACTTCACACCCTTTAAAAGCAAATTCAAGATAGAGCTAGACCTGAATGTGAAAGATTAAGCAATAAAGCTTCTAGAAGAAAACAGAAGAGAATATTTTCATGACCCAGAAATAGGAAAGGATTTCTTAAACAGGACACAAAAAGCAGCTATAGCACATTTATCAAAAAGCAACATTTACAAAGGAAATAGACAAGCCATAGATTGGGAGAAGATACACAATACATATGTGGTAATCAGAAAATGATGTTCTTAAATTAATCCATTCCTGGGACCCTTTGATTAGACAAGATTCTTTGATTAGATTACTTCTAATCAGAGACCCAGGGTGCTTCTTAATCCTCTTACAGGAGTCCTTTATAAGAAGGATGAATATGGAGGGAGGGAGTCGCAGACACAGAAAGAACCCCCCACCCCTACCCCAGCCAGAAGCTGAGAAAGAAGGTTCCAGAAGCCAGAGCTGAAATCAGTGGAACCCAGGAGAGAGAAAGCCACAGGAGCAGAGAGAAAGCTGGAGCCGGCCTTCAGAGAGAGATTCGCCTGATGCCTTGATTTATACATTTTTCTCAGCCTCGGAACTGTGAGCTTATAAATTAATAAATCCCCATTGTAAAAGCCAACTCATTTCTGGTATATTGACTAGCAAACAAAAACCACATATATCTAACAAAGGACTTATATCTGAAATACATGAAGAACTCGATAAAAAGTCAAACAATCCAATCAAAAAATGAGTGTGTCTTAAACAGCTGTTTCTCCAAAGAAGATATCCAAATGTCCATAATCTTATGAAAAAGTCTCCTAAGAAGGCTGGTGGCTGGGCCAGTGTCACTACTGGGACTCCTTTCCCAACCCCACGTCCATCTCCCAGGTATCTATCACTCACTTATAATGTTAGAAATTCCCATTTATTTCAAGTAGTAGAAAAACCTGCCCACATGTCTACACTTTGGGCAACAAAGAATTCTGCTGGTCAGTTAGATGATGCCCTTGCCCAAACGTATCCTTTGAGGTCAGCAGGGATGCTGGACAGAAGAGGCAGCCATTGTGCTTATGCTGGCAGACTGCGGTGGTTGAAGCTGTATGGACCCCAGAAAAACATGTTCTTAAATTTAATCCATTCCTATGAGTATGAACCCTTTGTACGTACGACCTTTTGATGAGGCTACTTCAGTTAAGGTGTGGGCCTCCTCATTCAGAATGGGTCTTAATCCTGTTACTGGAATCGTTTATAAATGGAATGAATACAGAGAGAAAGGAAGAAAGCCATGTAGCAAGAGGCTGAAATCAATGATTTCTGAAATCTGGAAGAGAAGGAAGAGACCAGCAGACACGGACACGTGCTCTGCCATGCAGCCTAGTGATCTAAAACAATGTAATACCTATTCAAAGAACAAATTAATGAAAAAATTCTCAAAAAGTGCCTGAAAAATCCATGATGGTAGAAGGAATACTGTTTCAGGAACTGGTTTTAGCCAGGCTTTGTCTCTAACTGGTTGTGGATGTTGAGTTGATCATTGACTCAAGAGCCTCAGTTTCCCTGTTTATAAAACAGATCTCTTTTAAGTGCCAGCATTCCATGAATACACAATTATACCTCTTGGTCTATCACAGCTGTGTGATTTGGGAAGCGTTACTCCAACTCTTTGAGGCTCAGTTCCCTCATCTACAAAGTGGGGGATAATTCAGGAACCTATTTTAAATATTTGTGAGAGGATGAATTGAGAGAATGTTTAGAATGAAATAATTTGCATGGCACATATTTTAGCTGCCAAGACTTTTTTTTTAATGGCTCTTTCATTATGTTTTTTAATGGCAACATAATTCAAATGTCAAAGTTCAATGGAACCACCATCTTTCAGAAGATATTCAATTAACTTTTCCAACTGTTCAAAAACATTCTTCAGCTGAAGCTGTAATTCGGTGCATTCTCCTTCTTTCAAAGAACCAGTTTTTGAACACTCAACAACAGTTTTGATTAAAGCCTATAAAAATCTCTTGATGGAGACAGATGCAGTAAGTGAAGTGACCAAGGATGTGACTCCTGCCGGCACACCTGCCCAACGCAGTGGCAGGAACTTGCTGGAAAACTGTGCCATCAGAAAGACACGATTATCACGTAAGGGGCAAAGAAAACAAATTTTTATACAGCTTGGATGCTTCCTTTTTTTTTTTTTTAACGGAGTTACCGGGGCTAGGGATTGAAGCCGGGACGTTGTATGTGGGAAGCTGGCACTCGACCACTGAGCTACACCAGCTCCCGATTTCTTCCTTTTAACCCATGCACATAGAAAGGTACTAAAATCCAAATGTCCATATTTAGTGTCCAAATGTCCACTAAAATCCAGCGTCCATATTTACGCCACCTTCTCCCCGGGGACTGGCTGAGTCCTTGGGAGCACCACAGGGCTGTCTGTGCTTTATCAATGTTAAGTTTTCAAAACTAGGCTGCTCCAAGCACATTCCATGAAATGGGTTGGCTTAAACAAAGGGAACTTACTGCATACAGTTTGAGGCCATGAGAATGTCCAAATCAAGGTATCATCAGGACAATGCTTTCTTCCAGAAGACTTATCCTTGGGTCCTCTGCCACATGGCAAAGTACTTACCCTTCTCTTCCGGGTTTCATTGCTTTCAGTTTCTTGCTTCTATGGTTTTCTGTCTTTGAATTTCCTTCTCTTATAAAAGACTCCAGTAAGAGGATTAAGACTTCAAGGCCAAGCCTTAACTGAAATAACCTCATCAAGTGGTCCTACTTGCAATACTTGCAATAGGTTTACACCCACAGGAATGGATTAGCTTTAAGAACATGATTTTCTGGGGCACATACAGTTCCAAACCACCACATACATTTATGTGGTTTAACACTCAAAAAGTATTAAAAAAATCTCTCTCTCATTCCAGTCCCCCAAGTACACAGCTCCTTTCCCCAGAGGCAACCCATGTTATTAGATTCTTGTGTATTTTTAAATAGACATTTAAAATCAGACATGTCTATATTCACCACCATCACTATCACTTAAAGCTTCTTGTTCCTTTCAGTCAACAGTAGATCTTGGAGATTATTCCCTATCAGCATACAAAGGGCATCCTTATTCCTTTTTAACTCTTGCCTACAATTCTGTGTTGTTATGCCATAATTAATTTAACTAGTCTCCAATGGATCTCATCTGATAATTCTGCAGTGAATGACCTTGTGCATGTGGTATTGTGTGTAAAAAACTGGTGGGATAAATTCCTAGAACGAAAAGGCTTGGGTCAATTACGCTTGCCTGTCTGATAGATATTACCAAATTGCCAGGCTACAGAGGTTTCCTCCTCGGGTGTGTGCCTGCTTGCCCACGCTCTTGCCACACGAGTGTGGTGGGGGGAAATGGTGTCTCAGTGTAGTTCCAACTTATATTTCTCTTATTAGGAATGAGGTTCTCGTTTCTTTAAGAATCATTTTTATTTCTTTTTCTGAGTAGTTTGTTCATGTCCTTTGTTTTTTTCTCTTAAATTTATACCCAGAAAAAAGAGCCACAAGAAGCACAGAATCACCTCTTTAATAATTCCCAGAGTCTGAGTCGCAGCCATTACTTCCTGTAACCATGACCTCCTCCCCAGCACGTAAACTCACTAGGAAGATGAGGTAATTGAGTCTCAAAGAGATGGAATGACTCATCCACGATTACATAGCTAATAACTTGGCGATCTAGAACCTGAATCCATTCTTTCTAGATCGAAAAGCCATGATCTTTCTACCACTCTATAGTGCTTAGGCAAAACACTTGGCCTCATCGTGTGCATTGGGCAGTTTCCTAGTGTGACTTGGGCAGGTGGTTGGGTCGGAGTGTGGACCATGAGAAACAATGCTTCCTAAGAGGTTTGTGGTGGAAAGTGCCTGAGATTAGGCATTTTAAGTATCTGGTGGGCAGTGGATGCTAAAGGGAAAGAGCTTATTCCTAGCCTGGTACAGTGGCAGTGTGGTGCTCCCCCCAGGACTTTTCGCATTCTTGCTGAGAATAATGGACTACTCCGAACATGAATTTCCAATTACAAAACTCCAGGATGGCTTTTTTGAGTATATGTGTGAAGGTGTTCCTCATGCCTGATCATTATTCCAATTGGATACTCCCAGATCCCACTGATAAGTTAGGTTGACTTTTAATTATTATAGCTATTAACTTCCAGATTCACAGAAGTCCACGTTCACAATGTTAATAGATAATGCCAAGTTACCTCCAAAGGAAGGTATTTGAGTTTCTGCTACCACCTTTGTGTGAGAGGCGGTAGAACTGAGAGCCCCTGGCTTTGGGGAAAGCTGCCCACGGACCCTTCACACCATTTCTGATGGTGCCATCTCCATGCACGGCTGGTCCCTGAGTGGAAACAGGGAGGACACGGTGGGACTCCGACTCCATGGCCTGAAGTTGCCCCCTCACATCAGATTCCACTACCTGAAAATTACACGCAGCTCCCAACAACAAGGAAGTGAGGGCTGGGCCTCTGAGCAAAATGTCTCTTTGGGAAAGAAAATGAAGGTTTGCCTTTGGAACTGACACAGCCGTAAGCGAATGAAGGATTTTCTTTATGCATTTACTTGCTATTTCTTCAAAGAGCCCCTCAGCAATCCAGCAATTGTAAAATGCCTTATCCTTTAATTCAGGATAAGGAATTAAAAATTACTCACTCAAGGATGAAAAAAGACATGCACACATATGTGCAGTGTTGTTTGAAAAAGGGAAATGTTGTAAAACCTTAAATGTCCATCAATACAGGAATGAATAAATAAATTACAATATAGCCACAAAACTGGAATACTATGCAACTATGAAAAAGAACGTAGTTGATGTATATTTGGGGATAAGGAAAAAATGTCCATAACTGCTTTTGAGTGAGAAAGCAAGGCGGTGAGCAATATTAGAGAATGGTCCCAAATTTGCAAACAATAAACATATATATAAAAATAGCATGCACACTAAAATGTCTGGTATTTGTGGTGATTATTTTTGAGGGGAGGGTCACTGGGGATTCACTTTCTGCATTATCTGTTTCTACATTCCATGAATGTTTTGCAAAAGAGTGTGCGTTATATTTTTGTAATTAAAAAATGTTGTTTTTAAGGGATCTCCTTGTTCAGGTGACCCATGCGCCTCTCATTCCAGGTCTCCTGGCGTTTGGAATGTGGAGACCTTGGGCTGGTGACATCTGATTGAGAGTGTCTGGTTGGGAGGGGGAAAGGGTGATGGCTCCCTGCCACGACCCCCACCCTCCTCCCACCTACTAAGGGAAAAATAAGAACCAGAGGCCCCAGGCACTCTTGGGAGGTCTGGTCCTGACAGCTTCCTCCCGGAACAATGAGCTGACACTGGATAGTCTGCAATCACCCGCTGGTTACTCTTCCTGTCCCAGCTCAATCAGCTTGTCAGGGCCTGGGAAATGAGGTGGGGTCTCTGGATGTTCAAGTTCCGGTTGGACAACTTCAGAGTCCCTAAATGCATTCCAGCTCCCCAGGTTCGGAGCCAGTTGCTTTGCCTGCCTGATTTTAGGGGAAAAAAAAAAAAAAGAAAGATGGCCAGCTGAGCTAGTTGGTTTCAATTTCCTTTGCCTAGAGATGCCATGGTGGTCTCCAGTGCCGGTGTGGTCACATGCTTTTGGGGAGAGATGGAGTGACTGCCGAATGCCCTCCTTGCACTGCCAATTTCCTTTTCTTCCCAAGGCTGAATTAAGCTTTTACATCACACTTCCCAAGTCTCTGCTCTGTATTGGCTGCTGGAGCCACAGCAGTGAAAGGACACAGCCCCTGCCCCCCATAGAGCCCATAGCTCACCGGGCATGGGCATGCTTGTCAATCAATACAGGCAAAAGTGGGATATGGGATAATGGGTTGCGGCAGAGGGAAGGCTCTGGCCTCTCTGGTTAATGGGACAGAGCTCTGGCTGGCACAGGACATGTAGGCTGTAGACCCACATCTGCTACTTTTCTATATCACTGTGCAAACTGGAACCAATCCCTTTATCTGTGAGGTCCTTAGTTTTCACCTGTGTGAAGTGAGAGAGAAGGCAATCTGTCCTGGAATTCCATAGAACCATTTTGAGGGGTAGAAAACAGCTGTGATGGTGCCCGGGATGGGGGGTGGGGGGGATACAAAAGTGACTTAGGTGCTGATGTTTATCAGTGTCCTGTGTGCTGCTGTTGGTGAACTAAGTGACAATGACTTTGCACTTGCATGTGCCATGTTGTGCCTTGCATATGACAATTTGCACTTGCAGAAACTGTGACTCGAATTTCTTTGTTTTTCTGCATACACCCAGGGTCCTCCCAGAACCCCAAGGCCACTCTCGACGCAAACACAGGCAGCCCTGTTGCACTTTAAGATGAAGGTGCAGCTGAAGGCGGCGATGCTGGCTGGTGGGCTAGCTGTCCAGACGGAGCCTCGTGGGGGCGGACAAGCCAGCAGATGCAAGCTGATCGGTGGGTTCGGACTTGATGGTGCCCACTGCATAGATGGAAGCCGGGAGCTGGGATGGGAAGAACTCTTGCAGTTGGAGAGAATGAGTCCTATCCTTTCATTAGCCTAATTCATAGGAGAGCCGGGACTTGTTTTCCTGTTCATCTCCTGGCACCACTGATGAGTATTAGAGCATCCCTGCTTGCACGCAGCTGTATTAGGGAGACTGGGGTTGGAGCCTCAAAGGCCAGCAATGTTCCTGAGGGTTGTATGGGGTGGCAGCAGGAGGAGCCAGGTGCCCGGAGGGCGGCGACTCTCAGGTCAGGGGGGCCGGGGGGCAGGGGCTGGCCATCCTTTCCCAGGATGTTGTTCTCCAGCATTGAAACCCACACACTTCCCTGCCTCCCTTGCCATTTTTCATTCTCTTCTCCTAGCTCCTTCTCTTTGATTTCCCTTGTTTTCTGTCCCTCCTTTTCCTTCTTTTTTTCCCCCCTCCCTCTTGCCTCAACACTGTGCTGAGTACTTCCTTTGGGTAGCAGATGCTATGTATCTTTTTTTAAAAACTGTATTATTTATGTGTTTATTTATTTATTTATTTTTTTACATTCAGCATGACATTTTCTTTATTATAGATCTTAGCTGTGGCTATTCCGCTCAGAAATTAAAAAAACATATTTTCGTTAAGTTGGGGTTCCCTCCCCTTCCCCTAGCTTAGGGATAATTTGAGAAAAGCTTAATTTATACACGTTATTATAAAAATAACTTTTCATTTATACGTTTCTAATTTAAGTGTTTATAACGTTCAAAACTGTAGCTTACAATGCATATCTTAAAAAATAAAATTACATCTTTTAACATAACCATTTTTGCATAGAAAAAATATTCTATGTATCTTGCCATCAAAATCTCTTTTGCTTGAGAAATTGTCTATGCATTTAAGTAAAACCACTGTCAACTACTGTAGCCATATTTCCAAAGTTAAGGTAATTATCAAACCCAGTATCTTTAACTACTAATCTTACAAACTCAAAACTGCTATTCAAGCCCATGTTCTAAAATCTGCATTGTGGAATTGCTTTTTTTAAAAATGAGAATGGAAACATATAAGGGTGAATTGAATGTCTGTGATATCAAAGTAAGTATAAATTATACATGGCTACATAAATATGAAAATATCCCAATCATCTTGACTTCCAGTGCAGATTTCTACCTTCCTTAAATTTTTATCAAAATCACGAGAGAACAACTAAGTAACTGGTGCATGCAGACACTGTAGAGTACACAGACTTGTTCATGCGAGGGCTCTTCATAATCCGTGATGATTATAAGGCAAACAATTTATCTAATACATTCATTTACTGGAAATGATCATAATAGGAAAGGCATTTCTTTTTTCTTAAAACAGGAAACATTTACCTTAAATTCGCTAACATCAGAAGAACAAAGTGGATTAACATTTTACTTAAAGATGCTTCAGCATCACCAGTTTTTAAAGAAATATAACAAATACTTTAAACCAAACACTGAATTGATTTAACAAACTATACTTATGCTAAATGGAAGTTTAGTTTTCTTAACAGGTGATAGCTAAAATCCAAACTGTAGAAAAATCCTCAGAACAACTGTAATGTAAAACGCTGAATTCAATTTAGATATCATCAATGTCTTCGACGACATCATCAATGTAATCAAACTGGACTTCATCATTATCTCCAGGTCCAAATGTATCTGTTTTATTGATTTTAGCATGCTCTGGAAGCTCACCATACGCCTTCAGACCTCTAGCTTCATCTGCAGTGCATTTTAAAATTACATCAGCTTTGGGGGAGCGGATGTGGCTCAAGCAGTTGCGCGCCCGCCTCCCACATGGAAGATCCTGGGTTCGGTTCCCGGTGCCTCCTGAAAAAACAAAACAAACAACAGGAAAAACAAATGAGAAAACCAACTCAGGAAAGCTGATGTAGCTCAGTGGTTGAACGCCGACTTCCCACATGTGAAGTCCCAGTTTCAATCCCCAGCTCCCAGTACCTAAAAAAAAAAAAAAAGAAATTACATTAGCTTTGTTATCCTGATAGTGCTGTAGACCAACCAATATAATGTCTGAGGTATCCCTTCCCCCATTGTTTGCATTCGTAGTCTCTTCTCTGTGTCCATTTGCTGTGTGTTCTCTGTGTCTGCTCGTCTTCTCTTTAGGAGGCACTGGGAACCGAACCTGGGACCTCTCATGTGGGAGAGAGGTGCTCAATCACTTGAGCCACCTCAGCTCCCTACTTTGTTGTGTCTCTCATTGTCTTTCCTCCTTGTGTCTCCTTGTTGCATTATCTTGTTGCCTCGACTTGCCATGCCTGCCTATCACACCAGCTAGTCTTCTCCAGGAGGCACTGGGAACCGAACCTGGGACCTCCCATGTGGTAGGTGGGAGCTCAGTTGCTGGAGCCACATCCACTTCCCTGTCTGAGGTATTTATACAAACCTTTTTACTCAATTTCCCTCTGATAGGACATAACCTCTTTATACCATGAAAACACATTGCTTCTAATTGTCCATTTCCCAACATTTTGATTGCCTGTGCATACTCTTCTTTAAACACCAACTCTCTTTTTTCAGATTTAGTCTCATCTTTACCTCTACACCTGTTTTTACCTCCCTTACCTTTATTCTTGGGCATGGTGGTGACAGGGAACTTGCAGTTTCACCAGCTCCTCTCCAGATTGGGCAGTGGCAGTAACTCTTCTGAGACTGAAAAAGGGCGATACCTGAGATCTCACAGAACGAAGCAAATGTGGAAAGCCAGTTTGC
The DNA here is from genome assembly GCA_029593785.1 of Cabassous unicinctus. Taxonomy (NCBI): domain Eukaryota; kingdom Metazoa; phylum Chordata; class Mammalia; order Cingulata; family Chlamyphoridae; genus Cabassous; species Cabassous unicinctus. Next base: position 3,552 of record JAQZBX010081359.1, on the reverse strand, counting down.
ACATGCGAGTGAACACTTGGAGATGGCAAAATCTATTTATTTTTATATTTTTTGTTAGAGTAGTTGTGAGCTTAAAAAATAATCACACATAATGTGCAGAATTCTCATTTATCACCTCTCCACCAACACCTTACATTATTGTGGAACATTTGTTATAGATTATGAAAGAACGTGATCAGACTATTACCATTAACTATAGGCCACAGCATACACTTGGTTTCTTTTTTCCATACACCCCCTATTTTTAGCACTATCTATTAGTATGGTACATTTGTTATAGTACATGAGGGAACACTCTATCTATTTACCACAGTCCATCTTCCGCCCTCAGAAGGTACATTTTGCTCAAAATATTTCTCTTCTAGATTTCCTAGCTCGTTGGTGCCCTCAGAGGTAGAAAGCTAGTGCCACCCTTATCATCTTCCTTATCATTTCCAACCTCAGCACTGTGCCAATTGCTTAGTATGTATTGACTGTTGAATTCTCCTAACAGCCCTGAGTTAGGTAGCATTATTAGCTTCATTTGACAGACAAGGAAATTGAGGCAAGTTAAATGACATTGTCAGTAAACTTCCCTAAAGGCTCACATCTAAGTGATGGGACCTGGTTTCTATCCCTGGCATACTTCAAACCACTAGGATAGACTGTCTCCAGGACTCATGGCTGGCGTTACTTCCCATGGGGAGATTTCTCTGACACCCACCCCTTCCCAGCACCTGTGCTTCTTTCTTACACACTGTGGCCCTCACAGCATCCACGTTAGTGACCACAGGCTGGTCCCACCTACACCTGAGGGTGAGAGAGGGTGAGGACAAATGTTCTGTTTAACTTCTTCCCTGCTCTGGGTCACTGCTTGCCCAGCTCTGTGCCAGCAGCATTAAGACCTTGGCTACTTTAAGATGCCAACCCCTGGCCCATTACATATTAGTGGGTGACCATGAGCAAGTTAGTTATTCTCTCTTCCTCTAATTCTCGTCTCTGGAATGGGGATAAAACAAGTGCTCACTTGTATTAGTTAGGAATAATGTTTGGTTGTTACAAAAAACCCTCAAACACAGTGGCTAATAGATTTAAGTTTATTTTTCTCTAAAGTAAAGAAAGTCCAGATGTAGCAGCCCAGGGCTAGTGTTGCACCTCCACGATATTATCAATGTTCTAGACTCCTATCTTTTAAAAACTGTCATATTTAACTGTCGTATGTATTTTAAATAAATTAAAAGGAAAAAGAAACAGACATTCAACATTTCTGACTCTTTTCATTCCCTCCTGAAAATCTGACTTTTCAGCTGGTGTAATTTCACCTTAGCCTTTAGCTTTTCTTGTAGGGCAGGTGTGCTGGATATGAATTCTCTTAGTTTTCTTTTATCTGAAAATGTTTTTATTTCATTTTCATTCTCGAGGACATTTCACTTGATACAGAATCCTGGGCCAACCATTTTTTGTTTGGGCCCTTTAAGGATGTTGTTGCACTGGCCTCTGACCTCCAGAGCTTCTGCTGAAGAGTCAGCTCTCATTTGAATTGATGCTCCCCTGTGTGTAACACATTGTTTTTCTCTGATCACTTTCAAGATTTTCTCCTTATCTTTACCAGCAGTTTGATACTGATGTATTAAATATGGTTTTCTTTGTATTTAACCTGCTTGGGATCAGCTGAACTTCTCCAATTTGTAAATTTATGCCTTTTACCATATTGGGAATATTTTTGTTCATTGTTTCTTCAGTGATTTTTCTGCTCCATTCTCTCTCTCCTTGCCTTCTGGGACTCCAATTATATGTATGTTAGACCTTTTGATATTGTCTCTCAGGTCCCTGAGATACTGTTTTAACTTTTTCCCCCTCTGTTCTTCAGGTTGTATCCTTTCTAATGATCTATCTTCAAGTTCATCCTTTCGTTTATCATCCTTATTTTTTTATATTAAGCCCACTTCATGAATTTTTTTAATTTCAGAGATTGTTGTATTTTTCAGTTCTAGAATGTTCATTTCTTTCTTTTTAAAATCATTTCTATTTCATGGCTGATATTTCTCATCTTCATGCATTATAAGCATATTTTCTTTATACCCTTGATCATAGTTATAAATTGCTGCTTCAAAATCCTTATCTGCATCTCCATTGATTGTCATTTCTCTTGGGAATCGACCACATTTTTCTGGTTCTTCATATGTTGAGTAATTTTTTTTTTATTGTATCCTGGATATTGTGAGTATAATGTTGGGGAGGCTTTGGACTCTGTTACATTCTTAAGGAGACTGTTTTTCTTTTATCTGGCTATTAACTTGGTTGTACTCAAACTGCAAACTCTATCTCTGGGATAGCAATTCAAATCTCAGCTGAACACTTTTATGCTTAGCTGGGTGACTTTGAGCCTATTCCATGAATGCATGGGCAGTCAGTCAGAGGTCTGACAGAGTTTGTACATGGAATTTTGGGTTTGTGCTCTTTGGACTTCTGCTTTCTATGATCCCCAATTCATTTTTACAGCAGCTATGGTTTCCCTGAGATTTATTCTGTTTCTTTAAGCCATAAAGCCTCTGGGTTTTCTGTAAGAGCTTTAGTCATCCCACACAGTGCTCAGTGCTCAGTGCTCAGTGTGCACTCACACTGACTTGGAACTGCCCTCAGGCTTAAAGCCATAAAAATGGGAAATACTCTATACTTTATCCCTTTTTCCAAATGTCAAGTCCCCTCCAGAATCTGCCTGCATTTGTTCAGTGCATTTAGATAGTTGTTGTTTTTATTTTGTCCAGAGTTCATAGTTATTATTGTAGGAGGGTTGGTCCCATAGGAGTTTACTTGACCATATCAGGGATAAGAACCCAGTAGCTGAGGAGAAACTGCTGGTGACACAGGGCTGGCCATTTTTAGAGTGTGGGATCCTTCCTCAAGGTTGTCTCAAGGTTGCAAGATGGCTACTGCCGCTCCAGCCATCATATCAACATTCTAGCTGGAAAAAAGGCAAAGGAAGAAGGACAAAAGTTACTTTCTAGCTGTACCAGCTACCCTTTTAGGGAATTTTCTCATAATTCCCACCTAACAACTTCCACTTACATCTCATTGGCAAGAATTAAATTGCAAGGTTATGAATAAAATGAAATGATTATGCTGGGCACATTCCTACTCTCAACAGAATTAAGGTCAAGTTAGTTAAAAAAAAAAAAAAAGGAGAGAGAATAACTATTAGGAAGACAGCTAGCAGTTATCCCATCTCATAGAGATATTGTGCAGATTAAAAAGGATAATACACATAAACTGCTTAATACCACTCATGGAACATAGGAAGTGCTCCATAATTGTTGGTTTTTAATATTGCTATAAATTTCATGGTAGAAATATGCCCAGGGCATATGGAAGGGTGTCAGGGAAGACTCCCTGGAGGCAGTGACCCCCTGATCCAAAGCAAAAAGACAAGAGAGGAAGTGAGTCCCAGGCAGAGAGAATGGCATTGGAAGTGAAAAACAGCCTGTTGTGTGTAGGAATATACTAGCAATTCACATAAAACAGCATGGTGAGTGAAAAGTTGGCAGAGGTAGTCAAGAGGTAGGGCATGGAAGA
>JAQZBX010081358.1:0-13687 GCA_029593785.1 Cabassous unicinctus | reverse complement strand
TTCAGCACTCCCTTTAGTATCTCTTGTAATTCTGGTCTTTTGGTAACATATTCTATCAGTTTTTTGTTTTTCTGTGAAGACTTTGAACTCCCCTTCATTTTTGAAGGACAGCTTTGCTCACTGCAGAATTCTTGGCTGGCAGTTATTCCCTTTCAATACCTTAAATACATCATACCACTTTCTTCTCTCCTCCATGGTTTCTGATGAGAGATCAGTGCTTAATCTTATTGAGTTTCCCTTGTATGTAATGCTTTGCTTTTCTCTTGCTGCATTCAGAATCCTCTTTTTATCTCAGAATTTTGTCATTCTGAATAGTAGGTGTCTTGGGGTAGGTCTATTCATATTTATTCTGTTTGGGGTGTGTTGTCCTGCTTGGACGTTGATATTTATGTCTTTCATAAGGGTAGGGAGGTTTTCAGTCATTATTTCCTCAACTATTCATTCTGTCCCTTTCCTATTTTCTTCTGGAATGCCGATAATGCATATGTTTTTGCGTTTCATGTTGTCATTCATTTTCCTGAGACCCTGTTCCATTTTTTCCATTCTCTTCTCTTTTTATTCTCCTATCTTTTCCTGTTCAGATGTTCTGACTTCAATATCACTAATTCTGTCTTCAAGCAGTTCAAATCTGCTCTTATGTGCTCCTATTATATTTTTAATCTCATCCATCATGTCTTTCATTCCTGTAAGGTCTGTTACTTTTCTTTGCAAACTTTCAGATTGTTCTTTATGCTCACCCAGTGTCTTCTTAATATCCTTTATCTCTTTAGTCATATTTTTTTAAATTCTTTAAATTGATTTTGGAAATTTGTGTGATTATCTTTGATTAATTTTCTTAAATTCTGAATCTCTTCAGAATAATTGGTTTGTTACTTTGGTTAGGCCATATTTTCTTGTTTCCTAGTATGGCTTGTAATTTTTTGTTGATGTCTAAGCATCTGATATGTTGGTGAATTTATTCTGATGGACAATTTCTCTCTCTTGCCTATTGTTATTATTATTTTTTCACAGCTCATTGATATTTGATTCAACTTATCCTAAGCCTTTGAAAATGCCCAACTTAAGTTACCAAAAACCATGCCTGGAACTCACAAATGGGGTGCAGACTTTCTCCCAGAGGTGGGGTAAAGAGAGCTCTAAAAGCAGTTTCTGTCCATGTAATTTCCAGACCAGCCAGCAGACGGCGCTTTTTGGCACATGTTTCCACAGAGGTGTATCTCTCTCTCGGTACTCCTTTATTTTTGTCTATCCAGAGCCGAGATTCAAAGTGGGATCTGCTGGCCCAATTCACTGAAGAAAAACCCCTTGATTTCCCCCTTCTTTCCCCCTTGTAACAACTCACTGGGAGGAAGATGTCTTCTACCCTCTCAGTCAGCTTCAGTGTGCCACAGATTTTACATTCACTAAATGTCTGGAGTTGGGGGAGAGGAGCCCTTCTCAGAGCTGGGAGGTTTAGTAACTCACAGTTTGTTATTTTGGCTTCTTGGTCTCTCTGTCCCTCACCCTCCTGGGAGTTGTGAAGCACTGTCTGGTCTGCTGACCCCCAAAGCAGGCCCCTCTGGCAGCTTTAGGCTCTTTCTCTGTTGTTTTTGTGAGAGTGCTGAGCCTTATCTGCTAGTCAGAAGCCATATTCCCACAATTCTTCCTTTGGTGTATTTTTATCCTTACTATTGTATGTTTTATCCTTGTAATTTCTGTTTTATCCTGGAGTGAGATCCAGGGCTCCATACTCCTACAGAAACTTTGAACAACAAGGATAACTAGCAGAAATATCTTTCTCAAAGCTCCAGAAAACAGTTAAAGGATTGCAGGAACAGGGTGAGCACTGAATCAAGAAAAAATAAACTTAAAAATAGTAAGATTTCATGGTGCAATTGCTGGTCCCACCCCTTCACCTTACTGGCTCAGTGCAGTACCAAGCTGTGTTTGCATTGTGGTTCGCTGGTGCCAGTTTCAGAGGGAACAGAGTAACCCTCATGTACATACCGGGAGCATGTATATCTATGTCATTCTGTCTGTTGACAGCCCTAAGGACTAAACCAGGACACTTGTCACAGGCTAGTTATCCTAGTACTTGCTCTGCATGTTGAGGCAGCTCACAGAGCTCTTCTACAGAACTCTGTAAGAGAACAATCAAATCACAACAGCCTGAAACAAAGAAGTGCTAGCTAGCTGTGGGCCATACAGTGCAGTGCCCAGAAGTATAAGGAAATAATGTTTCCTAGGGGATGAGGATATTTGGATATGTGTAAACAGGGGAATTCCTAGGATCACACATGTAAGCCCAGGACAAGATGAATGGTCAGGAAAGTCTGGATAGTACTTACACTTTTTCCTTGGGCTGTTCTCTAAACTCTTTGTATGGTTGAACTCTGAAGGAGAGCACTCCCACGGGCAAACATGAAAAGACTGGGAGAGTTGCTTTCTTTTTGTCTGATTTTTTTGTTAACTCATGGCATTCAAGGAAATTTCTGTCATAACACTAGTTGGATACAAGCTCAAGGAGATTAATTCCAGAGATAAAACATTAAAATACCAAATTGTTCAGGTTGCAAGAAAAGATTACAAGACAAACAAAGAAACAGGAAGTGATGGCACACACAAAGGAGAAGATTAAAGTACCAGAAACCAACAATGGGGAGGATCAGACCTGGGACATACCAAAGACTTTTAAAAATATTCCTAAATATGCTCAAACAGCTAAAGGAAACAAAAACAAAGAACTAACGGACTTTAAGAAATTGGTAGATAAACACAAAGTAACAGAAATTAAAAAACAACAACAACAACATAGAAGCCTTCAACAATGAACTACAAAATAAGACTTTTGAAATAATACAGTTGATAAGCACAGAGAAAAAAAAATGAAGAAAATTAAACAGAGCCTGAGAGACCTGTGGAACATCATCAAGTGTACCAATACACATATTGTGGCAGATCAAAAGGAGAAGAAAGAAAGAGGCAGAAAGAATATTTGAAGAACTAATGGCTGAAAACTTTCCAAATTTAATGAAAGACATGTATCTACACATCCAATGAACCCTAAACAGGTTAAACCCAAACAGACACTCACTGCAACAAATTATAATCAAATTGTTAAATGCCAGTGACAAAAAGGGAATTCTGAAAGCTGCAAGCGAGAAGCAATATGTAACATACCATGGAGCCTAAATAAGATTAAATGCAGATTTCTTATCAGAAACCTTTAAGGCAAGAAGGCAGTGGGATGGCATATTTAAAGTGCTGAAGGGGGGGCGGAAAGCCAACCAAGAATTCTACATCTGGCAAAACTGTCATTCAAAAATGAGGACGAGATTAATGCATTCTCAGATAAACAAAAGTTGAGGGAGTTAATCACCACTAGACCAGCCCTAGGAGAAATGTTAAAGGGATTTCTTCAGATTGAAAGGAAAGGACACTAGAGCCTTAGAGTCCTGTGGGACACTGTCAAGTATACCAAAATACACATCGTGGGAGAGGTTTGTTAGAGTTCTCTGTATGGGGTTTTATTATAATTACAATTGTCCTGGAAGTTTGAAATTATTTCAAAATAAAAGTTAAAAAAAATACAGCCAACTTCAAATATGATTTAAAAAGAACATAAATATGAGCTATTTACAGGTGAAATATAAAAACAATTGCCCTCCAGCATTAGAAGAAAGTGTAAAGTTGGTTTGAAGACTCAATGAGCATTTTTACACAAATACAGTCAGTGACATATGCTTCCACTCATAAAACATGATAGAATGTTTTTCTTTGTGTGATATTTAGAAACAAGCTAAGTGGAGAGAATACAAAGTGTATCCTTAAAGTTAAGCAATTTATTTTCAGTCAGACTATAAATTACCCCTTTAAATGAGTATTGTCTTTTTAAACTAATATTTATTGGACTAAGCTTTTGTACTGGGGATAAAGTAGTGAACAAAACAAAAATCGTAACCTCACTGAACATAAAATCTTGGGCTTATTCCCCTCATTAATGTTCTTTTCTATAAGACCTCCATGTGTTAAAGCATACCCAGACCCACTCTTCTCTAGATGTAATGTTTCAACCAAAAAGAAAAGTCAGAAGTAATGTTTATTAATTTATTGGCCAGATGCTTTACAGGGCTTTATAGGTATGTGTGTGTGCGTGTGTGTGTGTGTATGTATAAGTATATATCTATGTGTGTGTATATATATTATTCCTTACTACACACTTGTGTAATTTGAGGATTTATGGCTTATTGGATCAATTTTATATACAAGGAAACTAATAGTCAAGGAAATCCTAGGACATTCATTCAATCTATGAAAAAAATATTTGAGCACTTTTAATACTAGGCACGGTTCTAATTATCAGGGATTCAGGTCCCAGCTAGTAAGTGTCAAGGCCAGAAATCAAATTCTTGTCTTACTCCTAAAGCTTATGTGTTTCTTTATTTTTTATCTTTTTTTTTTTTTTGCAAGTTGCCTTTTTTCCGAATGAATTGTCTTCAAAATTAGCTCTCCTTGTAAAAGTAGACAGAGGTACCAGATATTTGAGAGGAAGGTACCATAGATATGTTAACTACACTTCCAGTACACTTGGAATTTTGACATTTTTTGTAGAGTTGTTTTATAATTATTGTCTCATAAAATAATCTCATGATAAATTCTCATGAGATAAATAAATTCTTAGAACTCAGCCTCAGTAAAAAGGTAATTTCTTCTGGTAAATTTACAGCTTTCTATGCACTAGACAGTGAGCATTATATAGCCTATCATGTGTTCTTCTAGGCCTTAGCTATAAAGGTAAATGATTTGCTGTATGCCTGTAGCTTTGTCAAACAGATTTTAAACATAGTTTTCTTCCCTTTCTTCTATATACACTGTGTAATATGTGTTTTGTTCTTATTATAGCTCTTTCATCCAGATTATATTCTAGGAACTTGGAAATCTATATTTATAACTCAGAACTTTTTCTAAAGCTCTCCACCTGATATATTATCATCTACCTACATATCTCACAGACCTTGATATCCCACAGACATGAGCAATTCAACCTGGCAAAAGTGATAATCATTGTGTTTTACTCAAAACCTTCTCTCCTCTTCTGTTTCCTCTCTTGGGAAAAGCATCATCATCTGCTCAAGCTAGATATATGGATGCAAACCTCTGTTCCTTTCTTTTCATATATCAAGTGAGTGACAAAATCCTATTTATTCCACTTCCTTATAACTCTTTTTTCTATCTCTTTTCCTACTTCCTTATTGCATCTATTTAAAAGTACCCTGCTCACTGGTATGCTGCTTCTCCTTGATGAAACCTTTCTTAAGTCTCACAAAGAATGGCTGTATTGTATCCCCTGAGCATGATTCTAGCATTAATATCCATAGTAATCAATGGTTTTACTTGTTTTGTGTGTTTATTGTCCACTCCTGGGCTAGCAGTTCTTTGAGGATAGGATATTTTAGCTTTGCAATCACTGCATAATGCCTAGCAAATAGGAAATAAAATAATACTTTGTAGTAGTTATAGAATGAATAAAGAGTCTAACTTAAAATATTTTGTAGAAGTATATGGAATAAAGAATAAATACAAATTGAAGAAAAAATGAATGTATCTCCCGGTCCACCGAGATAGCAGCTTAAGATGCTCCAGGATGCTTTTCCCTCGCTAGACTCTTTGAACAATTAACATTCTTCCTCAGGACTCTGTTTAGCAGGTGAAGAGTTTCAGTAACTGGGTAAGTGCAGAATCAAGAAAATGCAGCTTTAAAAAATGATTGGCGGCTTGTGCAATCAAGATCACTCATATGAGCACACCCTCACTCCCTTCTTGGGTGTGTACTTTCACTTTACGTTAAATTCTCTTGTTACTAAAAGTAAACAAACAAACAAGGAAAAAAACACAATAGAAATTCATGCTGCCCTTGCTGGCCCCTCGCCCTCCTCCTACGCAGTTCAATGTAGAGTCAGCCTGCATTTGTAGGTGCCTGGCCCTGTTCCAGTGGGAGTAGGGTAACCCCCTGTGCCTAGTGCAGTGCCTTTATGTCAGTTTCTAGTCTATCTGGTGGCAGCATGAAAGACTGAACCAGGAACTCACTTGAGACTTGGCCTCTCAGAACCTCCCCTGTAGGCACAGTCAGCATGCAGAAAGTAAAAGCAGTGTTAGACATAATTAAGTCAAAATAGCCTGGTCAAAGGATTACCTGCTTTTAGACACACAATAAAGCACCCTAGGACAGGGAGAGATTATATTTCATAGGTAGCAGAGGGGGCATTTGAATTCCTGTAAATGGGGGAATTTTAAGGCCATGTGCAAACACAAACCCAGGATAAAGTACAGGTTCAGAAAAGACAGAGGACTTTGTATTTCACTTGTGCCTCAGGTTGATTTTCTTGATAGGAGAGCTAAGCTCTGAAGGACTGACAGCATCAGCCAATGCAGGTGCTTTCTGCATTGATTTGCCTGTTTTTGTTAGCTCCTGGACCTCAAAGAAATCTCAGTCAAATCACTAGCTGGATACAAACATAAGGGACAGCTCATGGACTTCATCCCAGTCTTAACACTTTAAAATATTCAAATATACAGTATGCAACAAAAGATTACACAGAAAGTTAAAACCCATTCAAAAGAACAAGATAAAAATCCAGAATCCGTCAATGAAGAACACCAAACTTTGGACATATCAGACAAATACATTAAAAAGTAATCCTCATTATGCTCACAAAGATAAAGGAAAACATAGAGAAAGAATTAAAGAATATCAGGAAAATAATGAATGACCAGTATGAGACTCAATGAAGAGATAAAAATTTTTTTAAAGGAACCAAATAGAAATACTAACTTGAAAACCACAATAACTGAAATGAAAAATTTCAGGGCTTCAAAAGTAGATTGAGTTAGTAGGAAAAAGAATCAGTGAATTCAAAGACAAGACAATTGAAATGATTCAGGTTAAGGAGAAGAAAGAAAAAAGAATGAAAAAGTGAACAGAGCCTAAAAAACCTATAGGACAACATCAAGCATACCAACATGTGCATTCTGGGCATCCCAAAGGAGAAGAAAGAGAGAAAGGAGCAAAAGGAATAGTCAAAGAAATAATGGCAGAAAGCTTCCCAAATTTAATGAAAGCCAAAATATACATTTTAAGCTACCCAACACATCACAAACGGTATTAATTCTAAGAGAATCACCTCCAGACACATGGTCATCAAACTGTCAAATGCCAAGTATAAAAAAAGAGTTCCGAAATCTGCAAGAGAAAAGCAATCTGTTATGTACAAGGGAGTCCCAATAAAATAAGTACTAATTTCTCATCAGAATCCATGGAGGCAAGAACACAGTGGGATAAAATATTTAAATATAACAATGAATAATTCTATAGCTGATGAGACTTTCAAAAATGAGAGAGAGATAAAGACATTCCCATATAAACAAAACCTACGGGAGGTTGCCACCCCTAGATCTGCCCTATAAGCAGACTGAAAGGAGAAGACACAAGGCAATGGATCAAAGTGGCATAAAGAAATAAAGACCTCCTGTAAAGTTAACCATATGTTGTATTTTATTTTTGGTATCTAACTCCACTTTTTACTTCTTAGCGCGTCTAAAATAAACGTGCATAAAAATAATGATAACTTATAAAGATGTAATTTGTAACAACTACAACAAAAGGGCGGGGGTATAGAAGGGTATAGGAACAGTGTGAGTGGATGCTATTGAAGTTAATTTGGTATCAGATCAAACATGATTGTTATAGATTTAGATTGCTAAATTTAAGACCCTTGGTAACTACAAAGAAAATATATGAAAAATATATACAGAGAGAAATGAGAAGGGACTCAAAATGTTATACTACAAAAAATTCAAATAAATATGAAAGTAGGGTAATGGAAGAATAAGAGACAGAAGGAAAAAAACAAACAAACAGTATAATACTTACGAAGACCATATAGCAAAATGGCAGAAGAAATTCCTTCATTATCAGTAGCTATTTTAAATATAAATGGATTAATCTCTTCAGTCAAAAGGTAGAGACTGGCAGAATGGATTTTAAAAAGCATGATGCAACTATATGCTGTTTACAAAACACTTACCTTAAATTCAGAGACACAAGTAGGCTGAAAGTGAAAGGATGGAACAAAAATATTCCATGCATAGTAACCACAAAAGAGCTGGGCTAACTATATTAATATCAGATAAAATAGACTTTAAGTAAGCACTGTTATAGGGGACAAAGAAGGGCCCTATATAAGTTAAAGGAGTCATTCAACAATGATATATAACAATTATAAATATATATGCAACTGACAGAATCCTAAAATGTATCAAATATTGACAGATTTGAAGGAAGAAATAGACAGTTCTATATTAATTGTAGACTTTGAAACACTATTTTCAATAATGGATAGAACATCTAGACAGAAGATCAGTAAGGAAATAAAAGACATGCATGGTGCTATATGCCAATTATACACTTTACCCCATCAATAGCAAATATATATTTTTCTCTGGTGCACATGGATCAGCCCCTATAATAAAGCATATATTAGGTCACAAAATAAATCTCAATATTTTTTAATATGTTGAAATCATACAAATTATCTTCTCTGACCACAATGGAAGGAAGCCAGAAATCAATGAAAGAGGGAGAACTGAAAAATTTACAAATATGTGGAAATTAAACAATGTACTCTTAAACCACCAAGCGGTCAAAGAAGATATCACAAAGGAAATTAGAAATATCTTGCGGTAAAAGAAAATGAAAACACAACATACCAAAACTTTTGGGATGCAGCAAAGGGAAGTGCTGAGAGGGAAATTTATAGCTCTAAATGCTTGCATTTAACATTTAGTCAAATGAGAGACTGAGTCTAACAACTGGAATATCTAGGTAAAGAAAAGCAAACTAAACCCAAAGTGAGCAAGAGGAAGGAAATACAGATTAGAGTGCCAATAAGTGAAATAGAGGAGAATAATAATAATAATAATAATAATAATAATAAAATAGAGTATCAACAAAATCAGAAGTTGATTCATTGAAAAGATCAACAAAATTGAGAAGCCTTCAGCTAGATTGACAAAGAAAAGGAGAGAACACAGGTAACTAAAATCAGAAATGAAAGTGTGGACATTACAACCAATCCCACAGAAATAAAAAGGATTATAAGAGAATGCTATGAACAACTTTATGCCAACAAATTAAATAGACTGGATGAAATGGGCAAGTTCCTAGAAATATACAAACTGCCTGCACTGACTAAGGAAGAAATAGAGTATCTCAAAAGACCAATAAGAATCAAAGAAATTGAATCAGTAATTTAAAATCTTCCCCAAAAAGAAAAACGTAGGACTAGATGGCTTCATTAGTGAATTTTACCAAATTTCCAAGAAAGATTAACACAAATACTGCTCAAACTCTTCCAAAAAATTCAAAAGGAGAGAACACTTCCTACTCATTCTGTGAGGCCAATATCGCCCTATAACCAAAGGTAGATAAAGATGCCACAAGACAAGAAAATTACAAACCAATATCCTGTATGAACATAGATGCAAAAATCCTCAACAAAATATAGCAAACCTAATCCAAAAGTGCATTAAAATAATTATGTACCGAGATCAAATGGGATTTATCCCAGACATGCAAGGGTGGTTCAACACAAGAAAATCAGTTAATGTAATATACTACATTAAGAAAATGCAGGTAACAAAGCTACATAATCATCTCAATTGATGCAGAAAAGGCATTTGACAAAATCTAGCTTCCCTTCTTGTTTAAACACTTAGGAAACTAGGAACAGAAGTAAACATTTTCAATATGATAAAGGGCATATATGAAAAACCCACAGCTAACATTGTGTTCAATAGTGAAAGACTATAATCATTCCTTCTGAAATCAGAGAGAAGGCAAAGATGCCCATTGTTATCATTATTAATCAACATTCTCCTAGATGTTCTTGCCAGAGCAACTGTGAAATAAAAAGAAATAAAAGGCAACCAAATTAGAAAAGGAAGAAATGAAACTTTCCCAATTTGCAGTTGATATAATCATATAAAAAGAAAATCCTGATAACCCCTCAGAACAGCTACTAGGATTGATAAATGAATTCAGCAGGTGGTGAAGTAAAAGATCAACATGCAAAAATTGGTAGTGTTTCTACATACCAGCAATGAACATTATGAAGAGAAAAATAATGAAAAATTCCATTTACAGTAGCAACTAAAGAATAAAATATCTAAGGATAAGTTTAACCAAGGATGTAAAAGACTTTTAATGGAAAACTACAAAGCATTACTAAAAAAATAAGAGAAAGCCTAAATAAATGGAAGAACATTCTACCCAAAGCAGTTTACAGTTTCATGCAGTCCAAGTCAAAATTCCAACAGCCTTCTTTGCAGAAATGGAATAGCCAATCACCAAATTAATATGGAAGCATAAGGGGCCCCAATAGCCAAAAACATCTTTAAAAAGAATAATGAATTAATCACACCTCATGAATTTAAAACTTAGTGCAAAGCTACAGTATTCCCAAAGCATGGTGTTGGCACAAGGACAGATGTAGACCAAAGAATTGAATTGAATTGAGAGTTCAGAAATATCATTTATGACTAATTGATTTTTGATAAGGATCCCAAGTCCACTCAATGGGGAAAAAATAGTCTTTGTAACACGTGGTGCTGGGAAAACTGGATATCCATATGCAAAAAAAAGAAGGTAGACCCCTTCCTCATTACCACATACAAAAAGTAACTCAAATTATATCAAAGACCTAAATATAAGAATCAAACTATAAAAATCCTAGACAAAAACATAAGGAAGCATTTTCAGGACCTTGTATTTGGCAATTATTTCTTAGATTTTACACCTGAAGCACAAGCATTAAAAGAAAAAGTAGTAAATAGGACTTCATCAAAACTTAAAAAAAAAACAAAAAAACTTTTGTACATCAAAGGACTTCATTATGAGAGTAAGAAGACAACTTACAAAATGGGATTAAATATTTGGAAAACATATATGATAAGGCTTTAATATCCAGAATATAAAAAGAAATTCTACAACTCAGCAATAAAAAGACAAACAACCCAATTATAAAATGGGCAAAAGACTTGAATTGATATTTCTCCAAAGAAGATATACCAATGGCCAATAAGCACATGAGAAGATATCAACATCATTAGCCCTTACATAAAGGAAAATCAAGACCACAATGAGATACTGTTTCACCCTCTCTAGAATGGCTACTATTAAATAAATGGAAAATAACCAGGGTTGATGAGAATGTGGAGCAGTAAGAACATTCACTCATTGCTGGTGAGAATGTATAATGGTGCAGCATCTGTGGAAGCAAGTTTGGTGATTCCTCAGAATGTTAAGTATAGCATTGTCATATGACCTGGCAATCCTACTTCTAGGTATGTATCTAAAAGAATTGAAAGCAGATACTTGAACATATATTTGCACACAGATGTTCATATCTAGATTATTCACAATTGTCAAAAGTGGGAAGTAAATTATGTGCCTACCAATAGAAGAATGGATAAATAAAGTGTGGGGGGTGTGTGTGTGTATACACATACATACATACAATGAAATATTATTCAGTTATAAAAAAGAATGAAGTTCTGATACATGTGACAACATGAATGAACCTTTAAGACATCCCATTGAGTGAATAAGCCAGATACAAAAGAACAAATATTGGATGATATCACTGATATTAAATAATTAGAATAAGCAAATTCATAGCATCAGAAACTAGAATACAGGTTACCAGGGGCCATCTTGGGAACAGGAGCTGTCTTTTAATGCTACATTGATTCAGTTTCTATTTGGAGTGATGGAAAAGGTTTGGTAATGGATGGTTGTTATGGTTAATTGTGAATACAGTTAACTCTGCTTAATTATAGATTTGAATGTGGTTAAAAGGGGGAAATTTTATGTTATAAATATGTTACTAGAATAAAAATAAAAATAAATAAACATAGGAATATACTGTACAAACAGGAAACTCTAATATAAAATATGGACTGTTGTATTTACAACTTTGCTTTTAACATAAATATCCACAAAAATATAAGCCTGTAGAGAAAGAACAGGAAAATATTGAGTCAACTTGTTTTATCAATACTATCCTTATATCCAGATAAGTTTGCAGTGGTGTAGAATTGATTTTGTCTTCTTGAGATTTGTAACAGCTAAAATTTAATTCAACACATTGTGTGCCGGGCACCGTTGCAAGCACTTTATGTGTATTAACTATTTTTATCCTCACAACAGCTTCATAAGTTTAATGATATTATTATCATCATCATCATAATTTCCAGTTAAAAATGAGTAAATTGAGCCATAGATGTGCTAAATGTTTTTCTCAATATCACACAGCTAGTACATGGTGGAACCAGGATTATTCAGACTTATAATTCATCATTCAATAAATATTTATTGATTTCTCTTGTGTTCTAGGCACTCTTCTTCACACCAGGGAAAAAACAGTAAACAAGACAAAGTCCCTGCTCTTATGTACCTTATTATGTTATATGTGTAGAATTTCAGATAATGATATGTTCTATGAAGAACAATAAAGCAGGGTTCGAGGGAAAAGGGGTATCTGGTGTGGGGAAGAATGGCATTTACTATTTTATAGAAAGTAATCAAAGAAGGACTTTCTAATGAAGTTCCATGTAAGCAGAGACCTAAAAGAAATGAGTAAACCAGATACATATATATCCAGAGATAAAAAAATATTCCAGGGAGGAAGAATAGCAAATGCAGATTCCCTGGGGTGGGAGCAAACAATGCATGCTAAAAGAAAAAGATCTGGGAAGCAAATGTGGCTCAACCACTTGGGCGCCAGCCTACCACATGGGAGGTCTCAGGTTCGGGTCCTGGTGCCTCCTAAAGAAGACAAGCAGATGCCTAAAACAAGCAGATGCCACAAGCGCAGATGCCACAGCCCATGGGGAGCAGATGTGGCTCAGGCCACTGGGGACTCCCTTCCCATGTGGGAGTTCCCAGGTTCAGTTCCCGTTGCATCCTGGAGAAGGCGAGCACACAGATGAGAGAACAATTTGGGGGTGGTGGAGGGTGGGACAAATTAAAAAAATAAAGTAAATAAATAAATATTTATAATTGCATATTTTATATATATACAAAAATCTGGGCTAGAGCCCAGAGACCAAGAGGACTAGTAGAAAATGAAGTCAGAGAAATGAGAGGACACCCCTCTGAGAATTTCTAGGCAAAAGTTAGGACATTGGTTTTTATCCCAAACAAAATGAAAGCTATTGTAGGAATTTGAACAGAGAAATTCTGAAACATAAACTCACTTCTGTTTTAACATAATCACTTTGCGGCTGTTTTGAGAATAGACAATAGGGGACAAGGGCAAAGTCAAAAATACTACTTAAGAGGCTATTGCAATAATCCAGATTAGAGATAATGGCAGTTTGAACCTGGATGATAGTGGTGAAAGTGATAAAATACTGAATTCTGGATATATTTTCAAGGTAAAAACAATAGAATTTGCTGCAGTATTATGTGTCTTCATCATTACATTTTATGTATTTGTGAAAATTTTGTGATAGGCTATTGTAAGATCCAAAGCAGGGGCAGGAAGCCAGGGGCTGGCCAATTATGCCAATTATCTGGTGACATAAAAAGAAACTATTATGGAGCCACCTCTTCAAGAATGAGCATAGAGAGGAACAGTTGCATGGGCTA
>JAQZBX010081356.1:0-13784 GCA_029593785.1 Cabassous unicinctus | reverse complement strand
AAAAAAAAAAAAAAGCAAACAGGGGCTGCTTATTAATAGCAATGGTAATAATATTATTAAAATATATTATTAGGAGCGGATGTAGCTCAAGTGGTTGAGCACCTGCTTCCCATGTACAAGGTCCCATGTTCAATTCCCAGTACCTCCTAAAAACAAAAAACAAACAAAAAAACCAACTCTCATTGGGGAGCAGATGTAGTTCAGTAGTTGGGTCCTGGGTTCAATCCCTGGTACCTACTAAAAAAAATTATTTAAAAAAACATATATGTATATAAAGAAAACAATATACATATATTATTGGCCAGATACTATGCGTTTGGGGGTGAGGTGTAGAAAAACCCACCCTTGGGGCTACCAAATTGGAAAACAGACCAGCACCTGTGTTGGGACCCTACCCATACACACACACCTGCCCCACTCTTCAAGTCTGGGTCAAGCCTGCCTCCTCCCAGAAACCAGTCTTCATTGCCCACTGATTCCACCAAGATATTCCAGGCCACCCACACAATTTGGCACCTAATTGCCATGTCCCAGTGTTCTCCTAAGAAGGTCTTGGGACACTCCCCAGAACCTGCCAGAATGTGAAATACTGAGGGCAAGGCTGTAGTGTCCCTATCCCTGCATCTTCTCAACTTGCAGGGCAGGGCAGGGCAGGGCAAAACACAGGGTAGAGAATGGTCGATCCACTGCAACATCAAGCAGACAACACTTCCTTTCTGACCCAACAGAAAGCTCCACGCAACACAGATGGGTCTCAGAAAAGCAAATACGCTTAATCGATTGAACCACAGTTCCTCTGGGGAAAAAATGCCGCCCACTGTTGGAACAACTTCCAAAGTTCAAAAACAAATTTAAGGGAGCGAATGTAGCTCAAGTGGTTGAGTGCCTGCTTCCCACGTAGAGGTCCTGGGTTCAATCCCCAGTACCTCCTAAAAACAAAAACAAACAAACAGAAAAACCAACTCTCATTGGGGACTGGATGCAGCTCAGTGGTTGAGCCCCTGCTTTCCCACGTAGAGGTCCTGGGTTCAATCTCTGGTACCTCTTAAAAAATAACTAAATAAATAAAACAAATTTAAGATTGCTGCTGCTTTTTCAGGTGGTCAAAGACTGGAAAATAAACACCCAGTGGATGTGTCAGGGGAACTGTGTGTGATTCCTCTTTCTAAACAGTGTTTATTTAGTGTTATGATACTGGTAACATACTCATAACCCAGTCAACCCAAATCACGAGGGAGGAGAAAGTCCTCTGATAAGAATAAAGCACCTGGAAACGACTGAAACCAGAAAACAAACGAACCCTTTCCCTTGCTCCCACCCCTGGGCAACAGTGAAGTGGAACAAAGCAAACTCCAGAATCCCGATTATCACAGTGATAAGGCCTGGAAGTACATAGGCCGTTTGTGTGTGTTTTCATCCCCTGAGTCAGAGCTACCAACCTTTTTTTTTCAAAAACCATTGTTCCTTGAGCTACCTGTGTGGAAATGTTTTCACCTCACAGCTCTGCTAACCAAGAGAGGGCTCCTCAGCCATCCCAGACACGACGCGGAACTGTGCCTGGGAGTCAGACCCCAGTTCCAAGAACCCTGCTGACCCTGAGCGAGCGGGCTCGCGGCTCCGAGCCGTGACGTGCGTGCTGGGGGCGTAAATCCGGATGCCCCTTCCCCCCCAGCCCTCCCCGCGGGCTTTCGCGCTCCGAAATGACAGACCGTCTCTCAAGTTGTCAGGACAGCATGAGGCACACTGAGGGCCTCTAATAAGTGCCCCCCACTCCCCTGTAACATCGGCAGCCATTCAGCTCCCACCCCCACCCCCAGTGCTCGACCACGCACGGCGCGCCCCACCTCTGCCCAGGACGTGGCCTCTGGTCAAGGGCGGCAGCGGCGCGGTGAACGTGTAGCTCTCTGCGCCAAAGCCCGGGCGGCACGGCGCCGGCTCCTCGCAGCGCCACGGTGACACCTGGGCGGGAGGGGAGAGGGGGAACCGAGGTCACTTGGAGGGTCCCCTCCGGCCCACACCGAAACCAGCAGCGCCGCCCCTCGCGCGCTCGCCGCGGGCGCATAGCAGGGCACCTCCCTCTCCCCTCCAGGCGGCGGCCTCACCCTCTCCCCGCCCAAGACCTGTAGCCGCCAAGTCCCCGGGAGCCCCAGGAGAGGGGCGCTGCGGGTCACCTCCTCACGACGCAGCCCCCTTTCCTTCCAGTCCCTTTTCTGTTGTTTAATTTCCCTGGAGGCGCCTTCCCGACCCCACTCTCCTTACCCCGGGAACGCCGCCACACCTAAGCCGGGGTTCCCATACAGGAGGCGCCCCAAGCCCTCCTGAGCCCCAGCTCCGTGCCCTTACCGCGGGGGCGCCCCGCTCCTCTGCACCACCCCTTCTGCACGCCGAAGGTGCCTTTATTTCTAATGATCGCCCTCTCCTGCCTCCGCGATTGTCCCCACTGCTTCTGGCTTCTGCTGTCCTCGCATCGGGGCTCCCCATTTTCCGTATCTAGAGCCCCACCCGGCCTCATGCCCCTGGAATCCCCTAGCCTGCGGCCGGGCGCCCCCCACCCGTCACCGCCTCCCACCCATCTCCGCCGAGGCCAGAGCGCGGAGCAACTTCCAGGCTGTTCTGGAGCTCGGGACCCAAACTTTCTCGGGAAGGGGAGGCGGCGGGCGGCGGGCGGCGGGCGGCGGGAGAGGAGCGCGGGGCCGGGGAGGGGGTGGTGAGACCGGGAGGCAGCCCCCCGCAAGCGAGGGGTCCCGACGTACCTGCAGCAGCAGCAGCAGCAGCGCGCAAAGCCTGCGGCGTGGGGGGCCCATGGCGGGCCGGGCGGGGGCGCGCGGGGCCGGGCGGGCTCGGGCTGGGCCGGGCTCGGGCCGGGCTGGGCTCTAACAGCGCCTCACGCAGACTCACAGGTGCTCCGCGGCTCTGGACGCCACTGAGGCCCGCAGCGCGGAGGCCGCCAGGTGAGTCCCGAGGGCACCGCCCCTGGCGCCGCTGATTGGCTGAGGACGCACCTGCCCCGGCCGCAGCCAATGAGCGGCGGCGCGGGCTACTGCTTCCTCCGCGGGCAAGGGCCGGGCAGCCCGCCCACGACCCCGCCCCTCGGCCCCGCGCCTCCACCGTTTGTAAGGTATGGATGGGGCTCCCGGGCCGCAGGATTCCGATTCTCGCTGGGTTCGAATCCCAGCCCCGCCGCCAGAGGATCACCAAGACCTGGAGTCAGAAAGGCCCTTACCTTTCACCTAGTACTGTCTTTTAAACTGCACTTCTCTATCGGTTAGTGAGTCGCAAATCGATTCACTGGGTAAGGAAGGCTTCTCGAAGTCTCAATTTCTCTACCTTCCGAATGGGATTAATAATCACCAAATACCCCTAAGTTGTTGTGATGGTCCCATACAATTAATAAGGTCACTGTTTCCTGCACCATAAAACCTATGTACAGCTGTGAGGGGTAATGATAGTAGCAATAGGTGCTGGGCATTGAATTTACTATCCTAAGCTTTTGACTTTGACCATCTCAAAACTCTCCAAGGGCTTGTCATTATTCCCATTTGATAGACGGAGCAACTGAGGTATAAAGGGCTTAAGGAAGTGAGCAGGAGATGGAAGAGGACCGGAATCCATCTTCCTCTGATCACAGGGCCCTGGCTTTTACCTAATATGCTTTCCCTCGTGGGAACCCAGACAAGCCTTCCAGCTGGAGCTGCAGCGTCAACCCTTCCTTTAACGCTGACCTGGAGGAGACGCTTTAGAAATCACCCAAACCTATCTGCAGGTTAATTTCCCCCAACATCACATAGCAAGTCAATGTTAAAATGGAGACTAGAACCCAAGATCCGATTCCCTGACTTCCACCACCTTCTCTAGAGAATTCTGCCCCCAGTCAGATAATTTTAGGATCATGAAAAGAATATACAGGCAAATGCTAGGCCAGGCACCTTCCCTTTCCTGCCGCCAGCCGCGCCTGCGTGGTTTGGCTGCTCGAGAGGAGCACTTCCTTTCCCGCAGTCCTCGCGCACTGGCGGTGTGGCCTTGGGCGAGTCAGTGTGCTCATGGGTATAAACGAACTGAGGTGAACTAACGCCAATAAACCGCTACGCCGAGTCCTCGCACATACATAGCAGTAACTGCTCTATAGGGGTTTGGTGTAGAGGTGGTTCTCTTGACAGGACCATCCCCTCTTTCCCTTCCTCGCTGGGAAAGCCAGGTTTGGAATTCTTCGCCCAGAGCTACAGCCCCTCCCCAGCGCCAGTCTCCAGCACACGCCCAGGCCATTTGGGTTGCGGCTTCTTGGCTCTCTCTGCCTCTCAACCCTCCAGGAGGCTCGGAGGGAAAAGGCTCCGGTATTTCCTTTCTCACCGAGGCTCTTGCCCGACTGTGCATTAAACAAGATAATGGAAATACAGAAAGAGGCGTTTCCCCCACGGGGCGGCCTTGTCGGTTTATTATTTTTTTCTCCCAGTTATGTAAAAATGCATATTTTATACCATCACTCGGCCCAGGGAGCCTCTAGGGTTTTGCTTTCTTCCCCCCAGCCTGCCCTGGCCTTGTAATTCCGTGGCAGCGCTCACTGCCTCTTCCATTACAGGCTGGTAATTCAATAAAAAGGATCATAGGAAACAATTAGGGGCAGTGAGGGCAGGTTGGACCTGATGTTCTCATCAGGCTTCTCAGCAAGCCCGAATCCTTCTCCAAGATCCAAGGAGCAGGTGATGGAGGGCTGCCTCCCTCAGCTGCCAGGGTGAGCACAGAACACCTGAGCTTCCTGTGGAGGAGGTGAGGTGTGACTTTGGACAGCACAGTGGATTGTCTCCATTTCCTCTTGTATCAAACAAGGACATTAATAGGTGGTAGTAAGGATCAAATGAGCGGGGATGGGCCATCCAGCCAGCTCGGTATTTGGTGGCCTTTGGTCTCAGGCTGCCTGAGAGTTCAAATTCCGGTTCTGCGGCTACTTGGGTTGGAGAAGTCACTTTATCTCTTCAAGTCTGGATTTCCTCATCCATAATATGCGGATATTGATATCACTTAATTCACAAGATTATTGATATCTCTTAATTCATTAGTGTACCTACTCTGCAAAAGTTAGTATTAGCACTCTTTGCCCAGCACGTGCCCTTCCCAGGTCTAGGTAAAATTGGTAGTCCCTGGGGAGCCTCCTCACCCTGGCTCTGCTCTCTCCAACCCCCACTATTAAAGCCTCTCCCGCTACAGCCCATCTGCTACGGAAACCTCTTTCTCACTGGATGGCTAGCCATTTGAACCCTCCCAGGGTCATTTGCACTTTAAAAAGGGCTCTGGGGAGCAGCCTTGCCCTTTGGAAAACAATGAAAGCTCTGGATCAAGTAAATTCTGTGCAGGGTTTAGCCTGGTATAGTCCCTGTCCTTCTTGGGGGGCGGAGGGGGGGTTCGTGAAGGCCTTAAGATTGAATGCACACCTGTCAGTGCAGGTGGCAAGGCCCCAGGCTTTGATAAGCTTCTCACCTGGAGGCAGAACAAACCAAAATCTAGGGGTTGAGATCTCTTTTGAGAGCCGGTCTAGTGCTAATGGTGGAATTCCAGGCATCCACGGGGAAAAGAAGTGTTGGCCAGAGGCCTTTCCGGTGCTCTTGAGATCACTCCAGATAGGTGACCCCGCCGCCAGGGGCAGAGCGGGTGTCCACCAACTGAATGACACATGCTGGCTGCCTCGCCGCAGCATGCGTCTCCGGCGGACTGTTATTTCCCGGGTGTATGCGCTACAGGTCTGCCCGCTCGAGGCAGGGAGGCTGATGATTAACTCCCCAGGCGGTCCTGGACCTTTCATCTCAGGGTGGCCGGGCCGGCCCGGCAAGGTGCACCGTAGCCTGGGAGGGGCGCCCCCTCCCGCGGCCTCCCCTGAGAGGAGCCCACGCCCCAGGCGGCCGCGGAGGACCCCAGGGAAACTCCAGCTGCTAAGCGTGCAGCCCCGCCGAGCTCCCGACCCCGCCGGGAGGACGAGAGGTTCCGTTCTAGCTGCTCCTGAGGGGGGGCTCCCGACATCGCTGCCCCGCGGGACTGCCGGCAGCCGGCTTCAGCCTCCTGTTAAGATGATGGTAACTGGAGGGGACCCGCACTTTGCAGCCCGGCCACTCACTTCTGCACACACACACACACACACACACACACACACGCAGAATCTTTATTCCAAACACAAAAGTAAAGAACCTAGCATAATGTATACTATGTGCATCACCCAGCATCAACAATTACTTTTTGTAATTTTTATAATTTTATAATTTGTGATCTTTGTAATTGTACCACATCTTGTTTCATCTATTTTTTAAATATTTATTTTTGTAGGATACTTTAAAGTAAACCCCAGATAACATGTCATGTCCCCTGTAAATGTCTCACTATGCATCTCTGAGAAAAAGAGTAACATAACCGTCATTCGTGACCATTTTTTTAAATGGCATTGATTTTTTTTTTTTTAAGAAACCCAATCACATGTCCTGTAGAATGTCCTGCATTTTGTACTTGGTTGAATGCATCCACGCAGTGTCATTTAACATGTTCCTCTATCCACATGTCCCATATTTCAAATCAACTGGTACACAGATCTAGAGGCTTGGTTTGATTCAGATTCAATTTCCAGGCAAAAATATTTCGTAAGTGGTGCTGGATGCTTTCCAAGGCATCATATCAGGAAGCACACAATTGTCTGGTTAACTCACTTTTAGGATACTAAGAATCAGTTGGTGTCAGCTGATTCTCCATTATCAAGTTCCCCATCAGCCTTTCACCTCATGGTTTTAGCACTTTAGATGATGGCTGCACAAATCCATTATCTCATTAGGACAAACAAACATTTATGGAGCACTCGCATATGGCAGTCACTCTGTTCAATACTGGAGACACAAATAAAATATGGTCCCTGCCCTGAAGCTCATAAGGTAGTGGGGGGTACAGACAAATAAATATTCATTCACTTATTTATTAAATATTTATTGAATGTTTACTATGTGTTAAGCATTGTGATGAATGCATTACAGTGTAGGATAGACGTGTAGCTACCATTTATTGGAACTCACCATACTCTATATGTATCATCTCACCAGTCTTCACTCAGTCCTTTGAATGCTGTCACTAGATCCATTTTACAGATTTGGAAGCAGAGGCTGAGAGGTAAAGAGATTTGTCCAAAGTCACACAGTAAAAGTGAGAGCTGGAATTTGAAGCCAGGGCCATTCACTCCTAAAACCTCTTAATCTCCATGCTTTACTGCTAAAGTTCAGGGCAGGCTTTTATTTCCAGGTGCCATCTGAACTGGGTGGCAAACCTTGCTTAATTCAGCAAGAAACAATCTTTCAAACTGACCTGAAACTGCAGACTCCCAGGACAGCCAAGAGAAGGTGGCACAAGCACAGCCTGAGAGGCTGGTCGTTCAGCCCAGGTGGCTTCCAAAAGAGTTAGGGGTGGCGGCTCGTGACAGTGATGAGAGCTGGAATCAGCAGGGCAGGTTCTGGAGCAGACCACTGGGCCCCCCAACGTGCCCATGGAGAAGCAGGAATCATCCCCATTTTCCGGAGGAGGCTACTGAGGCTCAAGGAGGTGACGAGCCAGATCATGGCAAAGGCCAGCTTGAGGCTGGCCTCCAAGGCCAGTGTGGCAGAGTAGTTACCAGCGTGGACACTGTGAGAATTCAGTGAAGTGTTGTGAGTAAAGGTGACACACAGGAAGTGCTAAATAAACATTAACTATCATTATGTCCACATCCCACGTCGCTAAGGAGACTGGGTCTTTGCTGCATGGACAGCAGGGCCCCTCCCATTTAACTCCTGCCCTCTCCCAGGCCCTCTGAAAGAGGGGGAGCCTGCTTTGTGGTGCCCTATCTTTGAACAAATAGATACCTTTGATCCTGGTATCTCAAGAATGGCAGCTAAGACACCATAGAACTAGAACGGCATAGAACATGCCCTGGAGGCCTTGTTGCTTCCTTTCCTCTTCATGGGGTGAAAAAGGCCTCAATCCCCGGTGCCTCCAAAATAATTAATAAAATAAAATAAAATTAAATTAAATAGAAAGCAGCCCCTGCCAAATTCATTTGCAGCCCAACCTAAAGATATACCTGCACCCTAAGGTACACTGGGGACGACAGTCAGCTCACATAGTTATAAGAATATTGCTTCATCAATTATAACTAATGCAAAGTGTTTCAGGAAGTGACCAAAATATAATGTAGGGAATTGACTGGTCTTGTGACTTTAAGCAAAATCTATTTCCTTCCCTAAGGCTCAGTTTCCCAACCTGTAAAATGACACAATTGGCAGATGACTCAGTTGGCCTAGAAGGGTCTTTTAGTTTTCTCCTGACTCCAAAAACTATGACTTTGAGTTTCTTAGAATTGGAAATTGTGTCAGAGTCTGGGTTACATTTCCTTCTCTTGACGGCCAGGAGTTGTCAAGTGAGTGATATTTAAGGAATCATGATGTTGCACATGCTGCTTATTGCTTTTCAATTTTTAGACTCAACTTCTAGACAAGGCGCAGAAGACTTATAGTAACAGGACAAAATAAATATCATGAAAATATGTAACTATTAAAAATTGGGAACTATTTTAATTTTACTATTAAAAATTGCTTGGGAGGGAACCTGGGAACCTGGGAAGCTGATAAGGCCACTAAACACCTCATCTCCTAAAAGACATTTCTCTGAAGAGGGAAATTTGGGGTGAATAGTGAGTTCAAGATTATTCAAGAATATTATTATGCCTTATAAAATATATACATGAGACATTATTTTCTCTTTATATTTGAAATAGTCTCTTTTTAAAAGGTAAATACAATGTAACATTAATGTAATCTAAGTATCTTTTAAAAATAATAAAGTATATAAAAATAAAATAAAAAGGTAAATACAAAAGTAACAAGGTTATAGAAAATTTAAGACATACAATGACTAAGACAAAAGAATATAGATACAGCAAAAATTAGAAGTTATTTAGTCTCTTTCTCCACAAGTCCAAACTTGTTCTGACTGTGGTAAGCATTTATCCCTTTCTGGATATGTCTAAGATGGATTGGGGGGTGGGGAGAGTAGTGAAAGAAGCCAGTCACAAAAGACCACATATTGTACAATTCCATTTATATGGAATGTCCAGAATAGACAAATCTATAAAGACAGAAAATAGATTGGTTGTTACTTAGAGCTGGAGGGGATTGGGAAAAGGGGGTAACTGCTAATGGGTACAGGTTTCTTTTAGGAGGGGGACAAAAATGTCCTAAAATTAGATTGTGGTGATGGTTGCACAACCCTATGAATATACTAAAAAACGTTGAATTGTATACTTTAAATGGTCAAATTATATGATAATGTGAATTATAGTACAATAAACCTGATTTTTTTAAAAAGTGTGTGTGCACGGGGCGGGGGATGGCTGCTAAGTTCAGGCTTAGTAGAGGGGTGATAGCTGTAGCCCTCTTCCTGCTACTATTTTTGTTTCACAAACTGAAAAAATCTAGAGACCTTTCTTTCAGGTGCACATATAATTATAGCAACAGCAACAGGAAAAATAACAGTTCTCATTTCTATGCCTCCCTCCTCCTTGTCTTCAAGGAGCGACAGGTATTTATAATCCAGGATAATATGCACAGACGATATGAATAATATTTAACAGCTGGGCACCGGCCACTGACACCAGAGCAGTGTCCCCCAGGCCAGGGGGCCTTACCCTTTTGGTTGCTGTACGGTGGGGAGGTCTAGGAGAGTCTCTGGGAAGGGCTGGGACTGGGAGGGACACTTGGGGCCCTCAGGGAAGCAGCTGTTTGCCAGTCGATATGGAATATTTTAGTATTTTAACAACTGAAATTTTCAAGAACTGAAACAGCCACATCAGTGATCCAAGCTGGAGACCAGCCCTGGTGATAAGCGTTCTGATTAACAAGACCCTGGGATGGAAGGCACCAGGCCCTTAGGGAAGGCTTCCTGGAGAAGTAACATCTAAGCTGAGTTCCTGGCAGAGGTACTGTCTGGACAAAAGCCCGGAGGGAGGGAGGGCTCAGCATTTTCAGGGAGTTCAGTCTAGCTGGAGGAGGGCCCGGCAGGAGATGAGACCCCAGAGGTGGTTTAGAACCAGGGGACCTGGCTAATTGTGGTCAGCAACTTGGACTTGGCCTGAGTGCACAGGGAAGCCTGCGCAGGCTTTTAAGCAGGTGCATCACATAATCCAGTTTGCGAATCCCTCCAGGAGACTCTGGGGATGGGGGGTGGGGGTGTCCATTTTTTTTTCAAAGACAAGAACCAAGGCCCAGGGAGGTTAAGTACCTGTCATGTCGTACAGCAGGTTAGATGTGGTGTAAACAGACCTGCTGCCTCCTAAATCATCTTTTCCACTGAATACCACGTACAACAGAAGCTGCCCTCCTGTTACAGGACTTTAGAGTTTTTGCAAAGTACTTTATGGATTATGAAGCACTTTCACCTCCACCCCTCTGTGCTCACTTGATTTCTCACCACACACTTGGTTACTGTCAGGGATAACATTCCCATTTAGCAGCGGAAGAGACTGAGGTACAGGGAGGCTTCAAGATCTAATAGTGAAGCCTTGACTCAAATTCTCCCCCACTGCTCTATCCCCTTCACCATGCTATGTCTTGGCATTTGTATTAGTTAGGACACCTTGAGTGGAAAATGCCAGAAACAACTCAAAATTCCCTAAACAGACTTAAGGGGTACAGAGTTTCTGTTTGGGGTGATGAAAAAGTTTTGATAATGGATGGTGGGATAGAAGCACCAATATTGTGAATGTAATTAGTGCTACTGAATTGTACATTTATAGATGGTTAATATGGGAAATTATATGCCTAAGCAGAAAAATGGAATTTATGGGCTCATGTAACTAAAAAGTCCAGAGATAGGTGGACTTCAGGCATGGATGGCTCTAGGTAGCCAAAATATGTTGTCAGGGAGCTGTCTCACTCTGTCTTTGCTTTCCTCTGTATTGGCTTTATTCTTAGGTTCTCCTGTCAAAGCAGAGACAGGCTACTGAATGTACCAGCTTAGCAACCCCAGACATACTTTCCCATTAGGTACAGCAAAAATCTCGAGTTTCATGGCCTGATTGGCTTATGTGCACACGTTTGACCCATTCTCTTGGGGCCAGAGAGAGAGAGATGGATTGTTCTGATTGGCTAAGACTGGGTCATGTGCCCAGCCAGCCCTGGAGTGAGGAAAGAGAAGTCAGCCTCCCAGGACCACAGGGTTCCACCAGAGGGAAACTATGCTACTGTCACCTAGAGAAGAGAAACATAAAAAACTAGTATTCAAGCTGTATATTATAAAAACTAATATGCAATCAGTATGCACCCTCAGCCGCAAGGGGTAGCTGCTCACCTGAGGGTCTTCTCTGAGCAAGGAGGTCAAAATGGTGCCAGGCCTGGCCTGTTTGGTACCCACCCCTTGGGACAAGAGCCTGGGGCATCCGCAGCCCCTCCTTTCCAGAGCCGGCCAGGGAGCCCCCGTCCAGCTTGGAGCCCCAGAAGCCACTTCCCTTACTCTAAATGTCAACTTTTGTCCCGTACCTCCTGGGGCTGGGGTTGGAGGCTCATTTCCCTGCAGACGTTCCTCTTAGGAGACAGAACTTAGTCCCAGTTGTAACCTAAAAAATCTTATATATATGTAAATAAAACTTCAAAAGCCAAGAGCCCCAAAAAGCCCGACAGTGGATACTGGGGCCAGGTTTACAGTAAATTCTCTCCCTGCTTATGAGTCCTTTTTCTCCCCCCTGGGAGTGGGACTGTGGCTTAAACGGCAAAACCACCCAAAAGGCAGAAATGGATAATGCTTAGAGAACAGATTCTAGAGCCAGCCTACTCGGGCTCACATCTCACTCTGCCACTTACCAGCTATGCACAAGTTATTGAATCCGTGCCTCAACTTCCCCATCTATTAAGTAGGCTTGATAACGGGAATAGTAGAACCTTTAGCCTAGGGTTATCTAGGAATCAGCTGAGCTGGTACATATAAAGTATTCAGAGCAGTGTCTGCCACAGAACAAGCAATGTATATAAATGGTGGCTATTACGTGTCACGTCACTTTTCACCCTTTTCATGGGACTCTGAGGCCCAAGGAGGACAGGACCAGGTCTATCTTGTCTGTCTTTACTGTATTCCTGGTGCCCAGCCCGGGGTCAGGCATAGAGTAGGCCGAGGTAAATACCTGCTGAAGAAACGAATGATGGAATGGCTACTGCCCTGGCAGTCAGCACTATTGGACTCTAGGCCAGCTGTGTGACCTTGGGTAGTTGGTTTCCCCTCTCTGAACCTCAGTCTTGGCCTCTATAAAATAGATCAGATCAGTGTTTTTACATTGTGCCAGGACACACATACTGAAATTCAAGGCAATACTTACTTTCCCATGTGTGATGTACTCCAATATTTTCCATTTTCTTCTGTTCTATAGTACTCTATTTTATTCTCTTTCATTTTTAACAAAATGCCAGTCTTGATGCAGTGAATCAATTTGAAAACTCACTAACCTCTGAAGAATTTCAGTTAAAAAGACAATTAGATTCATAACTACTACTTTAAAAACAAAAAGAAGAGCTAATTTTCTTCTGGAGAAAGAAAAAAAAAAGACTGAACTAGATAAAGGGTAAGGTCTATTGGACTCACTAGGATGGTTAAGAATTGGGCCCTGGAGTGAAAAGACTGGAGGGGGGTCACATCTTGATGACATTTACCTGTCCTGACCTCAGCAGATTTTGTGACCTTTAGGTGCCTAGGTGCCCTCATTAGCAAAATAGAGGTAATCAAAGTTCTTACCTCTTAGGGGTGGTGTGAGGATTAAATTAACCAATACCCACAAGGCACTTAGGATATCTAAATGTTCAATAAATGGTAGTGTTTCTTTCTTTTTTTTTTTTTTAGTATATCTAAATGTTTAATAAATGGTAGTGTTTTTAAAAATTATTATTGCTATAAGAAAGAATATACAAATGGGTAGGCTGGCAGAGAGTCAGTGCCCAATAGATGTTTGTAAGTTTTTAGAGATTGTCAGAGGGCCCCCCGCCCCCCCTTTCTGGGGGAAGGAACTAAGTTCCTAGGAGGGAAAGGTACCTGCCCGAGGTCACCAGCAAGTCATACTATTTGACTGGCTTCAGATTTTAAGGATGTTCTACAAAAAGCTGATTCTGGATATGCATGGGAAAACCCCCTTGCCCTTGTTACTCAGAAACTCCCAGATCTCAAGCCCTCTTTCCTTCTTTTTGTTTTAGCCTTTTCTCTCCATTTAAAAAATTAAGATATACTTTACATATCATACAATTTATCCTTTTTTAATGTACAGGTTTATAAGCCTTGAGAAATACATACAGTCGTACATCTACCACTACAATCAAGATGTAGAACAGGTCCATCACGCCAAAGAATTCCCTTCTGCCCTCTGTAATCAACTGCTCTGCACCAGCCCCACACTCCCTAGTCCCCAGCAACCACTGCTCTGTTTTCTGTCCCTATAGTTTTTTTGTTTTGTTTTATTTTTTTAAAGATTTATTTTTTTTTATTTATCCCACCCTTGCTGCTTGTGCTCTCTGTGTGCATTTATTTTGCATTTTTCTGTGTCTGCTTGTCTCCCTTTGTTGTGTCATCTTGCTGCACCAGCTCACTGTGCCGCGCCAGCAGGCTTGCCTTCACCAGGAGGCCCCAGGAATCGAACCCAGGGCCTCCCATATGGTAAACAGGAGCCCAACCAATTGAGCCACAGCCAATTCCCATGTCCCTATAGTTTTTTTGTTTTTTTTTTTTAAAGATTTATTTATTTTTATTTTATTTATCCC
>JAQZBX010081355.1:0-13689 GCA_029593785.1 Cabassous unicinctus | reverse complement strand
AGCCCTTCAAGGTAGGGCAGGAAAGGGAGGGGATGGCAGAGGGAGCCTGGGTGTTGGGAATTCCTGCCCCAAATACATTGGAATGAATTCCTTTCCTGGACAGTGAGTGCACTGAGGTGAATAATGAAGTGCATTAATATGCTCAGTTGACAAAGACTGGTGTCACTCTGGGGACCTCCCTACCCCTCCTGTCCTATCTATCCCTGCTTTACCACTGAGGCTTTCCCTTTTTCCACATTGTGTGTCCTTATGCCTGGCACACTGTTGTCTTATACAGCCTCATCTTAAATATTCCAGGAATGGATGGTTGAATTTTCCCACATGCCCTGAAGTTGGCATCTTGGTGACCTTCCAGGACCCCGTGCCTGGCTATGCCGACTCGTCCATTCTTGGTATTGGGGCCCCAGGAAACCTCACCACAGGAGAAGCAGCAGCAACATAGAGACTCACTGTGTGTCCTGGCAGCAAATAACCCGGGAAAGAGTCTCAGCTATGAGAGAAGCTTTGCCATCCCCCAAACCCAGCTAGTTAATGTCTCCTGAGTAGTTGTGCCTCTGCTCTATCTTCTAAGTTTCCTGCACCTCTTCTAGGAGCACGGAGAGCTTTTTTTGTCCTCTGCAAGACACCCCCTCTCCACCCTGGATCCCCAGTCACCTCCTGCACATGGCCCCTGTTGCATAAGCTGCTCTGGTCTGTCTTCCCAGCATGCTCTGCATTCTCACCTAATTGCAAGCTCTGCCACATGGTGTGTTGGTCAGAAGTTCTTCATCTCTGTCTCCTAGTAGTCCTGAGATTCCTCCTTGAAAAATGCTGTTTATTAATATCAGTTTCCCTGAGCCACAGATCGAGCACCACCTATGGATGTGAGTGGAGTGACAGTGACCAGGCTGTCAGGGCTAAGAACCTAACTTTATTTCCACTGGAATGGGAGTTTGGGCAGTGAGCAGCAGGGGACACTCTGGGTCTTCCCCAGGTGCTCCCTCTCTGCATCCCTGGGAATAGCTGCCAGACTCCCCTGCATCCTGACCAGTGGATTCAATGTGGGTGACTTCACACTTTGCTAGTACCAACAGAAGCCAGGCAGGCCTTCCCTGCATCTCCTGAGCTACTACACAGACTCAAGAAAGCACCAGGGCCCCAGGATCCCCAGCAGCTTCTCTGCAGCCAAAGATATCTCTACCAATGCAGGGTTTTTGCCATCTCTGGGCTACAAACCTTGGATGAGGCTGCTATTGCTGAAATATATGGCCTGGCAGCATTCAGGCTTCCACAGCACTCTAGACCCATGGGAAAGAGAAACAGAAACCTCCCTCTACTCTCAATGCCTCATGCAAGAAACTCATCCTCAGAAGTGTGTGCTGGACTGTAAGGGCCACATGGGTAAAGTGTTCTAGTCTGGGAGTGGTATGCTCACACTAGCATGGAGAGAGAAACCTTTAGCAGTGAAATGCAGAAAGGAATGACAGATAAACTGAGGCAAGAGAGACACAGGGATTCTTGTTAAGAGGCTGAAGCCAAAATTCATGGGTAGAATGGTGATGTCCTTTCCTAGATTGGTGATATCAGAAAGGAAAGTGAGAAGTGTCATTTAAGATCCATTGTAGAGATGTGATGGCAAATATTTGGATATGGATAGACTTTTGAGTCATGAAAACAGAAGCATCAAATATGGGGAAGATAAATCTGTTTGGGGAATTGGATATTTATACCCCATCTGAAAGAGGGTCCTTAGAATCTTCATTTTTCAGACAAATACATGACATTTATTATTGTGGTTACTTACATTTTTCAGGAGATTCAAGGAAGGAGAAGAGGATATGTAAAGTGATATTCACATTTTAATTTTATGTTCTTTCATGCTATGGAAAGTTTTAAGCTAAGCATGTACTTGTGCAGACTGAATGGTCCCAAAATCCAGATACCATGGAAAGAACAGACATTGTAGCATGACTGAAGTTTTGTGAAAAAGAAGGTCCCAACCACAAAAGCATATGGGGGAGAGTGATCTTGTCTCCTGGATGATTACACAAGAAAAGACCTTCTACAAACACCAGGCCTCCACCAGGAGTTCTGGGAAGATTGAAGGATCCTGGGAATCCAGCTAGTCCTAGAGGACAAGGGACACATTATTATCCTTTTCCCTGTCTTCTGTCCCCATGAAAACCTAGATGTTTAGGTCAGAGAAGAACTCTGCAAATGAGCCCAGCTTCCCTCACAGCCTCTCCTGACTGCATTCAGTCTAGAAGGGCACTGTCCATGAGACATGGATTGAGAGCCACATGTGTAATGAAATGTATTCCCACAAAAAAAGGATAAAATGAAAACAAAATAAAACAAACAATAAGACATAGAGGAAACTAATATTTTATTCCACTAAATATATCCACATGTTATAATTGCAACCTTTGAACAATATACTAAATTGTTAATGAAATATTTTATGTTCTTCATTTTTAATAACTCTCCTAAATCTGGTGTGTGCTTTACACTTACATCATATCTCAATTCGGACTGTCCACAGCTCATATGCCTACAGCTATGTGTGGCCAGTGGCTACCATATTGTAAGGGCAGGTCTAGAGCAGAGGAAGGCAAAGATTCTTGGTAAGGCCATTTTACAAATATTTCACACTTTTCAGGCCAAACGATCTCCGTTGCAATGGCTCAATTTGACAGATGTAGTGAGAATGCAAATACAGACAATTTATAAGTGAATTTATGATAGCGCATTTAAATAAAACTTTATCTACAAACACAATAGGAGGCCTGACTTAACATGAGTGTCTTCTTTGATCATCAGCAGACTACATTTTTCACAGAACAGATTCTTTTTCTTTCTACCATGGTCAAGTTTCCCCAGATGCACATCCAGGAGTCCATTCTGCCTGGAGTCTCTCCTTTCGCTTCCAAACCCTACTCCCCCAGTCTCCCCATTCTATTTGTGGACTCCTGAACCATGGACTCAATCAGCACTGGGCCTGCTCTCCAACTGAGGAGACCCTACTCAGCTTAGGGAGTGCTGTGTAGTCCCTCGTGCTCCTGAGGGGAGCAGCCACAGCATGAGCAGAGCGCTCTCTCCCTCATCCTGAAGGCTACTCCTTCTATCCCTCCTTGGATTGTAAGGGAGCCCCCACCTGTCCCAGAGGGTATAGAGCATCAGAGAGAGGATGGTCATAATATTGAGCTTCCCAACTATTATTTCTTGGAAGTTCTGTCACTGTCCTTTGTCCTAGTTGCTGAATCCACAGCAAATTCCCTCAGTGAGCTCCTCAGGGTACACATGTCCTCAGAGATTCCCTGTTGGGGAGGCCACCACACTGAGCTCAGGTCTTAGCCCCAGTGAAGAGCTTGCAGCCTGAAGAGGAGGCTCCTGTGCCATGAAGACCCCTCCTCTCTGTGTGGAGGGGCACTGGACAGGAGGGCAGGGACCAGTTCTCTCTCTCCAGGGTCCCTGCTCTGCCTCCCAGACCTGAGTGAATCTGCCCCTGAGGCAGCAGGGGGTGCTGTGGGCCTGCCCAGCTGGGACACAAGCCACCTTGTTCCTTGCAGGGGGCCAAGTTCTCAAATCCCCTGAGGAAGCTCAGGCCAGGCCTTGCCCGGCCCCAAGCAAAGAGGACTGAGTGAGAGTCCAGGGGCTGGAGGACCTCAGGGTGTGGGCAATGATTTGCATGTGGGGTCTTGTCTACCCAGAGAGGAGAAGTGGTTTTAACACATGTTGGACACCTCAGAGGCAGCGGTGGGTCCTCAGAAAGCAGAGCTCTGGTGGCTTCTCCACCATGGCCTGGACTCTTCCTCCTCACCCTCCTCACTCTCTCCAGGTGACCAGCTGTCAGTGGGTCAGGAGAAGGGACAGAGAGAGAGCACTCAGGCCCTGCCATAGTCCTCTTGTCTTGGGGATGTAACAGGGCCATGACTCCAGTCTCACCATTTTTTGGCCTTGTCCTTCATTGCAGCCTACTGGGCACAGCCTATGCTGAGTCAGGAAGCCTGGGTGTCAGGGCCTCTGGGAGGGACAGTCACCACTACCTGCAAGGCCAGCACCAGCATTGCAGAATTTGGTGCAGACTGATAACAACAGCTTCCCTGGAGGCATCCCCAAGGCTGTCATGCTTGGAATTACTCTGCCCTCAGGGATCCCAGGTCAGTTCTCTAGTTCCAAGTCAGGTAACACGGCCTCCCTGATCATCTCTGGGCCTCCTGCTTGAGGACGAGGCTGTGTATCACTGCTCATCAGTTGATGTGAGCAACAGGGCTCATGCTGTACTGCAGACACAAGAATGAGACAAAAACCTCCCTCAGCCCCTGCCTGGCCCCTTGCAGCCTCCTCTGCCTGAGAACAGGACTAGCTCTGTTCCCAGGGTCTGAGCTCAAAACCCAGCCCTTTTTAACGGGGTGAGGCTCACAGCCCAGCCTCATTCTCACTCTATCCTGAAGATCTGAGCCTCTCCCCTGCATGACTGCTAGGATTGCTTCCCTATAAACACTCTGGGGAGCCCTGGCTGTGAAAGCATCCTGAGAGCCTCTCAGCTTCCCATCTGTAGATAATAGACATTGCCAGCCACTGAGGGCATGGCCATTGGGGGCAGGGTCAGCAGGAAAATCTTGTCTAAGTTGGCCACCTCCTGTATTCTGATTCCTGAGATACACAGACCCCACAACTGTGGGTTTGCTGCCTCCATCTGTAACCAGGGGCAGGTCAAATTGTTTTGAAGGAACGTCCTCTATTCCAGCAACCTCTTGTTCTGAGCATGCAACTTATAGTATGAGCAGTAAACACTGACTCTTGTTCTTTGAATGACCTTTGAGACACCAGGAGCAGAAATCACCTTCCTCAAAACCAAGATTACAAGAAAGAGGAGACATGGGAAGCACATAAAATGTGGGGGGTCCCTCCCCAAAGAAGATCCATCCACAGGCCTGTCACTACCATACATGACAAGTCTATGAACAACCAATCAGGATAGGCTCAGCTGAATCCCTGTCACTGTCCCCCCTCCCTTGTTGCTATCCTATAAAATGCATTTAAATTCTCAGATAAGGGTGACAGATTGGGGCCTCACCTCTTATCTCCTTGCAGATCAACCTTGCAATAAAACTCTTTGCTTTCAAGGGGGAGTGGATGTAGCTCAATGGTTGAGTGCCTGCTTCCCATGTATGAGGTCCCGGGTTTGATCCCTGGTACCTCCTAGAAAAGAGAAAAGAAAAAAAATGTTGAAAATGGAATCCCTGATAAAAACAATAAAAAAATAAAAAAAAAAAACAAAAAAAAAACTTTGCTTTCTCAAAATCCTGACATCATATTTTTGGCCCAGTGTGCATTGGACAGTGAGTCCTTACTCAGTCACACATCATGGCCTGCAGGGAAGGCAATGGACAAGACTCTTCCACTGCCAGGCCTTATTTTCTACATAGAGACTCCTGACAAAGTAGAATTAATACAGAGCCCTTCTTATGCCAAATCATTGCTTAGGCTAAGCTGCTGCCTGGCTTAGTGGAATGACCTGGGAGACACACTGGACTCCATTTTCTCCACAGCCTTTGGGGTCCTTAGAGAACCAGGCCCAGGAGGAATTTGCTTGGAAAGACCCTCCCATCAGAAAATGGAGGGTCCTAAGAGGGCTCAGGGAGCCTGACCTTGGCCTCTGAGAAATGATCTTGTGGTCACCAGGAAGTACATGCCCTCACAATAAGCACAGGAAAAGATGCTCAACTCCATTTGTCATTAGGGAAAAGTGAATAAAAAACCCAATAAGATTCCACTTCACAATGTAAGCTATAGGCAAAGGGAGGAGTAAGTGTTTTCCATTATTGGTACTGCACATCTCCAGTTGTGGGGAAATTAGTGCCCTCATCCATTGCTGGTGGGAATTAAAAAATGCTATCATTGTTTAGTAAAAGAGTTTATCTCTTCCTCAAAAAGTTAAGTATGGAATTACCATATGAAGCAGCAGTTCCACTCCAAATTTTAACCTAAAGAGGATTGAAAACATGTGAGCACCCTAAAATTGCACAAGAGTGTTTCTAGCAGCATCATTTATAATAGCCTTATTGTGGAAACAATCCATGAGTCCTTAAAATGATGAATAGTGAACAAACATTAGTATATCCATAAAGGAAGTGAGTCAGCAATAAAAAAGAAAGGTTATGGATACAAGCTTCAATAGGATGAATTCTGAAAATATTTGAATTAAGATAAGCCATACTCAAAAAGCTATATATTCTCTAGTTCCATAGAGACAAACCTAAGCAGAAAGTAATTAGTTAAGTGTTTGTTCATATCTGCAGAGAAGTGGGACTGGGAAATGACAGCATTATGTTCTAGAATTAGAACAGGATCACCCAATTGTGCACTTTAAAAGGGTGAATTTTATGGTACATGAATTATATCTCAATTTATAAAAAATTTTTGGCATTCTACTGGGCCCCAGGAGAGACTGAGCTTCTGACACTACACAGGCATGAGATTAGCTGGTTTCCAGGGGGAATTTGAGTTAACATACCAGGAGAGCTCCAGGTTGAGTCAAATGAGTATGGGTTGCAATTAAGAAGAGAAGGAGACTGTGAAGCACTGAAGCTACCCCTGCCCAACATTTCCCCACCAGGTTTCCTGCCTGGACAATGGGTGGTCCTATTTTTGACCTACAAACTGAATGTCTGAGGAGCGGATGAGGAGGCAGAAGGCAAGCCCTGCCAGGTGTTCTACCATCAGTGCTATTTCCCTCATGGACACCAGATGGTGATGTGGGTCAGGCCCTGGGAAAGCAAGCACAGCTGTGAGATGGACTTGAGAGTCCATTAACACATGGTCCCTGATGTGAAACCACACAAAAAACTGTAAACTATCAAACTGCTGAGTCCTCCAGGGATGGAGCTTATTTGAATGATAGCCCTGCCCAGTACAGGGACTTAGGGGTTATAATGGGAGCTGGGGAAGCTGAGATGGGGTGTCTTGAGAAGCACAGCCCTGGGGGCATCTCCACCATGGCCTGGACCCCTTTCCTACTCACCCTTCTGGCTCAGTGCACAGGTCAGGGGGTAATTTCTGGGCTTGGGGTGGGAAGAGGCAACACAGAAGCTTCCTGCACCATCTCTACTCCTGACCATTGGTCTCTCACCTGTCTTCAGGAGCCATTTCTGAGGCTGTGCTGACTCAGGAGCCTTCACTGTCCACATCTCCTGGAAGAACAGTCACACTCACCTGTGGCTCCAGTGCTGGGGCTGTCACCACTGGTAACTATGCCAGCTGCATCCAACAGAAGCCCTGCCAGGCTTCCCTGGGTCTGATGTTAGCACCAGCAGTTGGTACTCAGAGGTCCCTGCCTGATTCTCTGGGTCCCTGCTTGGGTACAAAGCTGCCCTCACCATCACGGGGGCCCAGCATGAGGATGAAGCTGAGTATAACTGTGCTCTGTGGTACAGAAACCATTACCACAGTGAGAGATGTGGGTGTGAAAGTGAGATACAAAACCCCTGGCTCAGCCTGGGCTTTTGGCTACTGGGTATGTCCCTATTCTTGTGTGCAAAGCTGAACAAAAGGCCTAGGAATTTTGTCTGGAATAAGAAAAGAATGTGGATCTTTGGGGGGCAGCGGCATTCTGCTGTAGACAGCCACTGAGTTCACCCCCAATACACCCCACTTCCATGTACTCCCACCTTGTGGAGTCCTCTCCCTTGAGTGTGGGTTGTACGGTGCCTTTGATGGCAAGTCACTTCTTAGACTGAGATATTGGCCAGGATGTGGCCTGGATTGGGGGCTCTCTTGTTTTCTCTTTCATCACTCATGCTGGGGAGAGCTGGCTACCTTGTCCTGAGCCACATTTACGTTGCTAGACTACCCTTTTCAGACACTAACCCATTTATAAACCAGCTGCTGCTCACTGCAGTGTTACCATCAACTCTATCCATTTCCACACTTTTACAGTCACGTTAATTAAAACTTCTACATACATTAAGCATCAGTAGTCCTTCTCAGCCCTCCTCTTATCTCTTAATGACCTATTCTCTAGGTTTTAACTCCTTGCATTTAATCTTGGTATTTGGTTCATATTAATGAGACTATGCAATATTTGTCCTTATGTGTCTGGCATGATTCACTTAGCATAATGTTTTCAGATTCATCCATATTGTCACATGTGTCCCAATTTCATTTCTTCTTACTGCAGCATAGTATTCCATCATATTTATATACCACATTTTGTTTATCCATTTATTGGTTGATGGACACTTGGGTTGTTTCCATATTTTGTCAATTGTGAATAATATTGCTATGAACATCAGTGTGCAGATGTCTGTTTGTGTCACAGTTTTTAGTTCTTCTGGATATATTCCTAGTAGGGGAATTGCTGCATCCTATGGCAATTCTACATTTAGCTTCCTGAGGAACAGGCAAACTGTCTCCCATAGAGGCTGCACCATTTTACAATCCCACCAACAGTGGAGTGTTCCTTTTTCTCCAAATCCTCTCCAACACTTAATGTTTTTTGTTGTTTTTTATTTTAAATAATGGCCATTCTATGAATTGTGAGACGATATCTCATTGTCGTTTTGATTTGCATTTCTCTAAATAGCTACTGATATGGAACTTTTTTTCATGTGCTCTTTGGCCATTTGTATTTTCCTTTGGAGAAATGTCTGTTTAAATCATTTACCCATTTTTTAATTGGATTGCTTGCTCTTTAATTATTGAGCTGTATGATCTCTTTATATAGAATGGAAATCAAACAATTTTCAGATAGGAGGTTTACAAATATTTTCTGCCATTGAGTGTTCTGACTTTTCACATTCTTGATGAAATTCATTGAATCACAAAGGTGTTTAAGATTGAGGAGGTTGGATTTATCCATGTTTTCTTTTGTTGCTTGTGCTTTCAGTGTAAGGTTTAAGAATGTACCACCTACCACGAGGTCTTGAAGATGTTTTCTTTCATTTTCTTCTAGAAGCTTTATGGTTCTTGCTTTTATATTTAGATCTTTGATCCATTTTGAGTTAATTTTTGTATAAGGTATGAGATAGGGGTCCTTCTTGATTCTTTTGGATATGGCTGTCCAGTTCTCCCAGTACCATCTGTTGAAGAAACTGCTCTGACCCTGTTTGATGGACTTGGTAGCCTTGTAAAAAATTATTTGATCATAGATGTGAGGATCTATTTCTGAATGCTCAGTTTTATTCTATTGGTCAATATATCTATCTTTATGCCAGTACCATGTTGTTTTTATCACTGCTATTTTGTAATATGCTTTAGAGTCAGGAATTGAGAGCCCACCAACTTTATTGTTCTTTTTCAAGATTTTTTGGCTATTTAGGGTCCCTTACCCTTCCAAATAAATTTGATAATTCTCTTTTCCATTTCTTCAAAGTAGGTTGTTGCAATTTTGATTGGAATTGCATTGAATCTGTAAATCCATTTGGGTAGAATTGACATCTTAATATTTAGTCTTCTAATCCATAATCACAGAATGGCATTTCATTTATTTACATCTTCTTTGATTTCTTTTAGCAATGTTTGGTAGAATTCTGAATACAGGTCCTTTACATTCTTGGTTAAGTTTATTCCTAAATATTTGATTCTTGCAGTTGCTGTTGCAAATGGAATATTTTTCTGTTTTCCTCCTTATGTTGATCATTACCAGTGTATAGAAGCACGTTAATCTTTTTCCTGCCCTTTGCTGAACTCATTTATTATCTCTAGTAGCTTAGTTGTTGTTTTGGGGGACTTTCTATGTGTAAGATCATGCCATCTGCAAACACTGAAAATTTTTACCTTTTCCCTTCCAATTTGGAAGACTTTTATTTCTTTGTCTTGCCTAATTGCTCTAGCTAGAATTCTAGCACACATTTGAAAAACAGTTTGGACAGTGGGCATACTTGTCTTGTTTCTGATCTCAGTGGGAAAGCTTTCAGCCTTTTACCATTGAGTACGATGTTAGCTTTAGGATTTTCTTATATGCCATTTATCACGTTGAGAAACTTTCCTCCTGTTACTATCTTTTGAAGGGTTTTTATCAAGAAAGGATGCAGCTTTTTGTCAAATGTCTTTTCTGCATCGATCAAGATGATCATGTGGCTTTTCTTTGATTTGTTAATGTGGTGTATTACATTAATTGCTTTTTTGTGTTGTAACACCTTAACATACCAGGGATAAAAACCACTTGATCACGATGTATAATGCTTTTAACATGCTGTAGGACTGATTTGCAAGAATTTTTGTATCTATACTCATTAGACAGATTGGTCAGTAATTTTCTTTTCTTGTAGTATCTTTATCTGGCTTTGGTACTCTGGTTATGTTGGTTACATAGAATGAGTTAGGTACTGTTCCATCCTCTTCAATTTTTTGGAAGTCTTTGAGCAAAATTGGTATTAATTCTTCTTGGAATGGTTGGAAGATGGTTGATGCTCTCTATTTTTTGTTGTTGTTCTCAATATCATTTATTTATGCTCTGATCTTTGTTATTTCTTTCTTTCTCCTTGCTTTAGGATTAATTGTTCTTCTTTTTCTATTTTCTCTGGTTGTGTAGTTTGGTCTTTAATTTTAGCTCTTTCTTCCTTTTTAATATAGGCATGCAAGCCTAGAAATTTCCTTCTCACTACTGCCTTTGCTACATCCCATAAGTTTTGATATGCTGTGTTCTTGTTTTCTTTAGTCACAAGATATTTAGTGATTTGTCCTGCAAGTTCTTCTTTGACTCACTGATTGTTTAAGCCTATATTATTTAACCACCATATTTTTGTGAATTTTCCAATCTTCAGCCCGTTATTTATTTCCAGCTTTATTCCATTATGATCAGAGAAAGTGCTTCATATAATTCCAATATTTTTAAGTTTATTGTGACCTGTGTTGTGTATGTGGTCTTTCCTGGAGAATGATCCATGAGCATTTGAGAAGATTCTTTTTTTTATTTTGTTTATTATTTTTTCTTTCTGTTCTCATTATTTTTTCCAGACTGTGGTTTTTTTTATTGTTTTCTTTGTGTTATTTTTAAAATTCTTTCACTTTTTCTTTTGCCTGTTTCTTTTTAAAAATATATTTTCCTATTTTGTTTACTTCTGTTTATTTTTTATTTTCTTTTTCATTTATTTTATTTTGTTCATTTTTTGAGATTGTGTTTTTGGTGATTTCAACCAACTTGTCACCAGCTCTTCATTTGAAAGACTGGCTATGGTCACCAGGTCTCCAGCCCAGCAGAAATCCAACATGCTGCAGGCTCTCTCAGCCATGTGTGCTGAGGAGGAGACCCACATTGGAACTACTGGCTCTTCAGAACCATAGGAAAGGGCAGCTTTCCATGTAGCACATCCTCACTGGCCACAAAGTAGCATCAAAATCATCCAGAAAAATGAAAAAACTTCCAGCCTCCCCATGCTCTCCTGAGAGGTGAGCATATTGAAGGCCTTGAAATGTCCAAA
Organism: Cabassous unicinctus; assembly: GCA_029593785.1. Taxonomy (NCBI): domain Eukaryota; kingdom Metazoa; phylum Chordata; class Mammalia; order Cingulata; family Chlamyphoridae; genus Cabassous; species Cabassous unicinctus. Next base: position 2,284 of record JAQZBX010081355.1, on the reverse strand, counting down.
TATAATCAGTTATTTGAAACCATTGAGAACTACAAGAAATTCTGTCTCATCATGGAGTATTCCAGTGGAGGAGATCTATTTGACTCCCAAGGGTCTCTGTTAGAACAAGAAGCCTGAGTGAAATTTCACCAAGCAATATCTGCTTGGCTGTATTGCCACCAAAAGTATATTGCCCACAGGGACTTGAAGACAGAAAAGCTGCTGCGGGATGCTGCTGGGAATATCAAACATGCTGATTTTGGCTTAAGCAACACATTGAACAGTGACCAGAAGCTGGAAACCTTGTGTGGCAGTCTCTATTATTCTTCCCCTGGAATCATTCAGGGACAAATATATGATAGGCTGGCCATCGATATCTGGAGGCCAGGAATGATTTTGTGCACCATGGTGAGCAGAGATGTACCTTTCACTATCCGTGGAGTACACCATAGAAGAGATAAAGGAATCATTGACTCATGTAAAACATGACAAAAACATGGCAACCTATCTGTTGCTGGGCTACAACAGATGGGAGCAGGAGACCCCCACCATTGCCTTCCAGCCTCAGGCCTCACCTGGTCAGAAACACAGCTTCACTCCTTCACACCAAGTGGAACAACACATGTCTGCCCAGCCCAGGCAGTGAAGATACAGTGAACACACAATTTTCCTCTCTGATTCCTTGTCCAAAACCATTAAATACAGAGAGAAGGACCAAAATTCTGGGAGGAAGGCTTGGAGCATGACCAACATTTATCCCAGCTCCCTGCCAGGCCTGGAGTGGGAGAAACCCACCTCTGTGCCCTAATGACACAACAATTCCACCTGCACCAGTGAGCCCTACAGTACTCCTCTCCTGGAGAGCACCAACCTTAGCCAGACCTTCATTGAGAAGGGAAGACAAAGCCAGTGCACACAGGTGTCAGGAGCCTCCAAGATGTTTGCTTCAACCACAGAGTCCCTTGTCCTGCCCCATCTGCATGAGCATCCCCCAATGACCTTGGTGCAGCCCAGCCAGGGCACAAGGCTCTGACCCAGGGAGAGTCACCAGGAGGGCCCCCAGCTTGGCCCTGTGGCCACTGCCTCTGCCCACATTAGCTGCGGTGCGGATGGAGGCCCTGAAAGAAGCAATTATCCACTAGCTGTTTGCAAGGGTAATGCCATCCCCAAGGGGAAACCCCATGTTAGTGGTGAGCAGCAGATTTTGCCCTGTACAGTGAGGCCAGCGTCCCCTTCTGGCTACAGCCAGGGCCAGACAGACACCTTGAGTCATTTCATTAAGTTCATCCAACAAATGTATGCCTAGGGTATGCCAACATGAAGGAACACCAGTGGGATAGGAACCACCAAGGAGGCCTTCAGGAGGTCTAGCCACGGTCATGTAACTTGAAGTGGAGGATGAAAATCATGAGCTCCCTGGAGAACCAAGATATGATGTGGGAGATCTCCAGGTGCTCAATGCACTTGGCTTTGAGTGGGACCTGAGTGAGCAACACAGGCTGCTGTGCATGTGTGGCACACCAGGCCAGGAGGACTTTCTCCAGTGGAGGATAGAGGTGTGCAGACTGCCATGGTGGGGTCTCCATGGGGTGCAAGTCTAAAGGTTTTCTGGGACCTCCAGGGCCTTTAAAGATATTGGTACCATACTAACAAAACTGCTTCAGCTTTAAACACTCCCAGAAGCTGAGGGGGAGACCAGGGGAGGGGTCTGCAGGCCCTCACTGCCCAGGCAATTGCTCTCCATGTCCCCAGGTAGAACTCCAGGGGCTGCATTGGTTGTGTACCACTGGGACTGCTCCCCTCTCCTGTCCTTCTCCCAGATTGGTGGTGAGGGCCAGTGGCTATCACCTTGACACTCACACATCTCCTGGAAGCCTGATAAAGCAGAAACTCCTTTGTTAGTTTAGTGGTAATGGTTTTGCAGGCCAAGGAGGTGCTGGAATCCTCCTCAGTGGAACCCCACTGAGACACCGCCATGGCATCTGCACACCTCCATCCTACCCTATACAACGTCCTCCAGCTTGGTATGGCACACATCACAGCAGCATACATTGGCTGTTCAAGTCCCACTCATGGCATTTGTGTTTAGCACCTGCCCATCTCCTGTATTCTCTCTGTGGACTCTGTGGCACTCATGATCTTCATCCTCCATGGTAATCTAGTGAGTGTACCTCGGCTTCCTGAGGATTGAGTATCTCCTCTAGGTGTTTGCTAAGAGATTCATTGAGGTTCCTTCTGGTAAACTTGACATGCATGTATCTGCAATTAATCTTGAAGAAATTCCCAACTAGCTCCCTCCTAGACT